>PVJD01006348.1:0-99556 GCA_004026545.1 Mormoops blainvillei
TTCTCTTGTTTTCTCTCATAACCTTTTCTCTTTCCTTTTGTCTTCTCATATTCTTTTTCTCTTTTACTACTCTTTTTTTCTTTTCTTATTCTATTCTCTTTGTTGTTTTCACTATTGTTGTTGGAGTTCTGGGGGTGTTTTGTGTTGTTTTGTTTTGTTCCATCAGCACCTGTACAGCAGCTTGAAAGACATGGTTATGGGTGAGCCTCTCAATCAGCCAGCCAGAAGGGAGACACCACCCACAAACAGTCCAATAGCCATCAAGACCTAGTTACAATAGGAGAGCCCACATAATCCACACAAGGGACATTCCCAGCATCCGGCTTAGGGAATCAAGGATGCTACCTCAAGGACACTGCACACTGGTCCCCAGGACTCTTATCACTTAAGGCCACCCCACGAAGACTGGGGGTCAAACCAGATCTATCTAATACACAGAAGCAAACACAAAGAAACAGGTAAAATGGGGAGACAAAGAAACAACCAATAAACAAAAGAAAAGGAGGAATCTTCAGAAAAAAAGCTAAATGAAATGGAGGCAAGCAATTTATCTGACAAAGTTCAAAGTAATGGTTATAAGGATGCTCAAGGAACTTAGAACTACAAGGAACTTTATGGAAAGTATGAGGAACTTAGTGAGAATGACATCAGCATTAAAAAGGTCATAGAAAACATACATAAGAAACAGTCATAAATGAAGAATACAGTATCTGAAATGAAGACTACACTAGGAAGAATGAAAAGGAGGCTAAATGAAGCAGTGGGTCAAACCAGCAATTTGTAAGACAAGGTAGGAAAAACACCCAATCAGAGTAACAACAACGAAAAGAATGAAAAAGAATGAGGACAGTTTAAGGGAACTTTGGGATGGAATGAAATGTAACAATATCCACATAAGACTGGTACCAGAAGGAGAAGATAGAAAGCAAGGGATAGAAAACATGTTTGAGGAAATAATGACATAAAACTTCCCCAACCTGGTGAAGGAAAAAGTCATACAACTTCAGAAAGTACACAGAGCCCCATTCAAGACAAACCCAAAGAGACCCACACCAATACCCATCATAATTAAAATGACGAAGTTTTTTAAAGACAAAGAGAGAATCTTAAATGTAGCAAGAAAGAAAGTTACGTACAAGGGAGCTCCCATAAGGCTGTCAGCTGATTTCTTAACAGAAACACTTTAGGCCAGAAGGGATTGGCATGTAGTATTCAAAGTAATGAAAATCAAGGACCTGCAACCAAGACTACTCTATCCAGCAAAGCTGTCATTTAAAATTGAAGGTGAAATAAAGAATTTCTCAGGCAAAAAAAAAAAAAAAGAAGAAGAAGAAAGGTTGAAAGTGTTCATGGCCACCTAACCGGCATTGCAAGAAATGTGAAATGGACTGCTTTAAGAAGAAGAAACAGAGAGAAGAACATAGGTACAAAGGAAAAAAATGACAATGAATAAGTACCTATCAATAATAACCTTAAATGTAAATGGGTTAAATACTCCAATCAAAAGACATAGGATAGCAGAATGAATAAGAAAACATGACCCAGGGGCAAGGCAGGGGGAAGTGGTGGCAGGAAGATGGAGACAACTGTTCTTGAACAACAACAACAACAAAAGAGGGTTGGAAAATGGCAGCAAAGTAGGTAGGAGTTGAACCCTCTTGGCCGTGAACCCATCTGGGACTCCTAGCCAATCTTCTGAAGAACGAAGTGATTAGCCAATGAAATCCCAACTTATGTGAAGTTTTGAAGCTAAAGATTACAGAGGACATTAGAAAACAGACAGTAAGGAGGTTTTGTAGGCCATCAGGAAGGTCCCTGGATCCTGTACCACAAATGAGGTTGCAACAGTCCCCAGGCTCTGCACCAGTGACCACGGCTACTGCAGGAGGTTTGGAAGAGAGCTGGCTCAGTGATTGTAACTTGCCAACTCCCTCCCCTCCCATAGCAGGGAAGTCACAGACCTATACCAGTAGACACCTAATATAAAATATACAGTATGCTTCCATTTATTTGTGCCTTCCTTAATTTCTTTCTTCAGTGTTGTGTAGTTTTCTGAGTATAAGACTTTTACCTCTTTGGTTAAGTTCATTCCTAGGTACTTTAGTTTTCTTGTTGCTATAGCATACGGGATTTTTGCTCCTGATTTCTGTTTCTGATATTTTGTTGTTGGTGTACAAAAATGCCTTCAATTTCTGAATATTGATTTTGTATCCCTCTATAAATGCCAAAGTCACTTATTAGGTGTAGTAGTTTTCTGTGGAGTCTATAGGGTTTTCTATGTACACTATCATGTCATCTGCAAACAATGACAGTTTTACTCCCTCTTTCCAATTTGGGTGCCTTTCATTTCTTTTTCTTGTCTCATCTCTGTGGCTAGGACTCCCGAAACTATATTAAACAGAAGTGGTGAAAGTGGACACGCTACTTCTTCCTGATCTTAAAGGGAAAGCTTTTAGTTTTTGTCCATAGCATATGAAGTTGGCTGTAGGTTTCTCATATATGGCCTTTATTATGTTGAGGTATGCTCCTTCTACTCCTACTTTGCTCAGTGTTTTTTTATCATAAATGGGTGCTGTACCATATAAAATGCTTTTTCTGTGTCTATTGATATGATCATACCTGGAGCTGTGATATTTTACTCAACTAGCCATTGTTTTTGAAAGGTGAAAAAGAAGTAAGACTCTTATTAGAAGGGAAAAAGAATATGAGCTGACTTAAGAAAGGAGAGAGCTTATGTGAGGTTAGATGGGGGAGAAATAGTGAGAGTAAGGGATAGAATCTTGGCACAGTGTGAGAGAAAATAAAGTTAATCGCAACAGCAATAAAGCTCAGAAAGGTGGTGAAATGGATTAAGACAAGGAAAAGGTGCTGTATGAAATTTGGAATAACAATAGTATGATAAGAAATATATAATCTGAATAAAAAAATAAAAAGTAAAAGACCAAGAGTAGTGTGTTATTTGGAATATGAGCGAAGTGAAAGGAGGAAAAATTAAAATGCAATATGAAAGGAAGAATAAAAATAACAAATCAAACAATAAAAACAAACTAAACAAAAAACAAAAAAACCCTAAATAAATGGAAAGATGAGAAATTTTAAAAAATGCAAGTTCTCAAGGTGAGCGGGGTGAAATTTGTCTCAGCTGTTGGTGTTTGCCTTCTGACTTCTTTCTGGATCTGTCTCTGGTTTTCTCACAGTTCCAGGTCTTATTGTCTTACTCTTGAGCGGGGGTTGTGGGGGGAAGCCCCTACTGATTTTAAACTTGCCAATCTGGTTTTGCAGGTCTACCCCGATCCTACAGGCAAAGGGGGACTGGGCTGTTTCTTTTCTTTTCTTGTGGTTCCGGGAGGATAAGGTCTCAGCCTGGGCTACAATATTCACAGGTGCCCAGTTTCCACCCCATGCCCTCAGAGCACTGTGTAGTCCGCACTGTCCACTCTGTGCATTTGTGCCAGGCCAGTGCCAATAATCCACCTCATTTTGCAACTTTTTGATCAGTCCATGAGGTGCACTGAGTGGGAACATATTGCACTCCCCCTCCTCCCTCTGTTTGCCTGGCTGCTGGACGACTGTGAGGTTCCTGCAGGATGGCTCAGTTTCCCTATTGAACGAAGTCTTTTTGGGGGTTGATGCCTCTCTGAGCCCCTGCTCCCCACCCTTTGATCACTCTGTGAGGCACCCTGAGTAGGAGCAAATCTCGCCCCCACTCCTCCCTCTTTGCTGGTCCGGCCCCTGGGCACATGAAGTCCCTGCACAGCGTCTGAGATTACCTCTTGAGAAAAGTCCCCTTGGGTGCCCCATGCCACTCCTAACAAGCACCTCACTCCACACATTCCAACTCTCTGACCAGTCCAGAGTTTATCTGGGTCATGGCCAGTTGCATCCCCTCTCTTTTCCCAGCTCCAGGTATTACCCAGCTCCCCAATTTCTCTGGCCACTGCCCCAGCTGGTGACAGCTACCCCAGCTGGGGTACGCTGTCCAAACGAAGACAATTCTTTAATTGGTTCTCCTTTTCCCTGAGTTAGCAGCAACAAGGATACAGAAAAGTAAACAGGCACAAAATGATGGTAACATTTCCAAAGGTATGGCCTTCTTCTTCTTGTGATAAAGATATGGTAAAATGCTTAGGTGATAAGATAAAGTGAGGTGAATGATGGATGTGGTGTACTTACATTAGGCTATTGATCTTCTGAAGGCTTATACATAGTAAGCACCTTATGCTTCTTGTTGGCATATCCCAGTTGCCAACATCACTATTCTAGTGTCTTGGGGCCGTTGTTAAATAAAATGAGGGTTACTTGAAAACAAACACTGAGATACCTTATGGGCAATCTGATAAACAAGATCCCCATCTTTTTTTATTTCTGTTTTTATGAAATATCTTTTTTCCATCCCTTTATCTTCAGTTGGTGTGTTTCTTTCAATCTGAAGTGGGTCTTTTTTAGGCAATATATGTATGGGTCTTTTTAATCCATTTAGTCTCCTGTCTCTTTTTATTGGAACATTTAGTCCACTTACATTTAGAGTAATTATTGATAGGTATGTGATTATTGACATTTAATTTTTTTCTGATGGTTTTTGTTCTTCTCTGTTTCTTTTTTCTCTTACTCTCTTCTCTTACATGTTGATGACTTTCCATGTAGTGTTGTACTTAGATTTCTTTCCCCTTATTTCTTATATATCTTGTGTTAATTTTTGGTTTGTGGTTACTATGTTCTATATCAAGCTATGTTTACAGCAGTTTATTTTAAGTTGATAATCATTTAAATTCAAACGCATTCTAAAATCACTACAATTTTTTAAAAATAACTCCTCACAACCCTCTACATTTATGTATTTGTCATTATTTTTAGTTCTTTTGTGTATGTGTATTTGCATGTGTCCCTTAATTTATTGTTGTAATTACACATGATCTTCCTACGTTTGTCTTTAGTCTCGCACTAGCTTTATACTTTCTTGATTCACTGCTGTTACTATTTGCTTTTGTCAGTGAGAAGTCTTTTTCTTTGCTATCTTTTCTTATTCATATTTTTATTTTCTCCTTAAAGAAGTTCCTTTAACATTTTTTGTTTATAGCTGATTTATAGCTGGTTTATAGCTGATGAATTCCTTAAGCTTTTTCTTGTCTGGGAAGCTCTTTATCTCTCCTCCAACTCTAAATGACCCCTTTCCTGGGTAATCTTGGTTGTAGGTTTTCACTTTTCATCACTTTGACTATTTTGCACCACTTCCTTTTGGCCTGTAAAGTTTCTGTTGAGAAATCAGCTGATGGTCTAGTGGGCACTCAGTGGTATATAACTAACTGCTTTTCTCTTGCTACTTTTAAGATTCTCTTTGTCTTTAACCATTAACATTTAATTATCATGTGTCTTGGTGTGGGTCTCTTTGGGTTCATCTTGTTTGGGACTTTCTGCACTTCCTGGACTTGTATGTCTATTTCCTTTGCCAGGTCATGGAAGTTTTCAGTCATTTCTTCAAAAACGTTCTCAGCTTCTTGTTCTCTCTCTTCTCCTTCTGGCATGCCTATGATGTGAATGTTGGTATGCTTGATTTTGTCCCAGAGGTCCCTTAAACTATCCTCAGTTTTAAGTTTTTTAAATCTATTTGCTGTTCCAATAGGATGTTTTCTGCTACTTTGTCCTACAGATCACTGATGCTATCCTCTGCTTCATCTAATCTGCTGTTGGTTCCCTTATGTATTCTTCATTTCAGTTATCATACTCTTCATTTCTCTTTTTTTAATGATTCCTATGTGTCTGTAGCAGTTCTCACTGAGTTCACCTGCTCTTCTACTAATGTAATTGAGCATGCTTATAACCAGTGTTTTGAGCTCCATGTCTGGTAGATTGCTTATTTCCATTTTATTTTGTTCTTTTTTTGGAGTTGTTTCCTGTTCTTTCATTTGGGACCTGTTTCTTTGTTTCCTCATTTTGGCTGCCTCCCTGTGTTTGTTTCCAGATATTAGATTGATCTACTATGTCTGGCAGTCTTGGCAGAGTGGCCTTATGTAGTTGGTGTCCAGTGGTGCAGTTTCCTTATTCACCTGAGATGGGTGTGCCAAGAGTGTCCTTGTGTGGGTTATGTATGTCTATTTCCTGTTACAGTTGAGACTTGCTTGCTCTTGGCATGACAGTGGGTGGGATTGACCTCAGGCAGGCTGGCTGTGAGGACTTTCTGTGACTTCAGCAGACAGCTGTTGTGCAACCAGGGGCAAGAGTCACTTTAGTGAGGCTCTGGTGCCAGCCAACTTTAACTTTAGGGCTGTAGGGTTCTATTCTGGTTTGGTCTGAAGCTGGCCATCAGGTGCATTGGTTCTGGAGCCTCTTGGGAGGGACTACAGTGCTGACCAAGGTAAGATGTCATTTGTGACCAGTGGACCAGTGGGCCAGTGGGCCACCTGGTGGGAGCTACAAAGTGATCTGTGGTTGGTTGCCACTTGTACTGGCCTTGAGACTCTTGAGAGAGGCCATGCTGTGAATTGAGGCTGCCTGCTACTCGGACTGTGTTTGTGGCTGCTTATTTGAACTTACTTTCAAAGACAACACTGGCTACAGCTTATGCCAAGCTTGGGGCCACCTAATAGGACATTAAGGCAAGTTGAGAATACTCACTGCTTGTGCTAGGTTTAAAGCTGCTTAGCATGAGGTACAGGGCACACCAAGGCCATCTGCTGCTTGTTTGGGGTTTGTGGACCTTTGAGAGATGTTAGCAAGGTTTACAGCATGAGCTGAGCCAGGCCAGTTGTGTGGAAAAGCCAATGAAAGGGATTTGAGCCAAGAGTGTGAGTTGGGTGGGATCTCAGGTAATCACCAGAGTATAGTGAATGGTATTAGCCAAGTTAATGGAGAGCTCAGATTTGGCACTTACTTGTGCACTTCTGGGTGGGTGGAGGGGTCAACAAAGGAACAAAGGTGTCTTTCTATCCCAGGAGAGAGCTTCCCAGCCCCTGCCCCCCCAGTCCTCACCTTGAAACCAATCAATTCTCCCTGTATGACACTGGATTTCTCAAGCTGCTGTACCAGCACTGGAGCTCAGAGCAAGCAAGTTTGTGAGTGAGTTCATTAATGGGCCCCTCAGGAGGAGCACCTGGGCCCTGGCCAGTGTGGCTCAGTTGATTGAAGCATTTCCCAGTAACTGAAAAGTTGTGGGTTCAATCCCCATTCGGGGCACAACTTAGGTTGCTGGTTCTATCCCTGGTCCAGATGCATACAATCCCAGGTCTGGGTGCGTACAGGAGGCAACTAATTGGTGTTTCTTTCTCCCTTCCTCTCTCTCTAAAAAGCAATGGAAAAATGTTCTCAGGTGAGGATTAATTTTTTTTTTTTTAATAAAGAGGAGCACCGGGTACTCCAGCAGCCTCTGTCTCACTCAGATGCAATACACACTTGTCTTTACAGCCACTTGTTATGGGGACTCCACTTCCTGGTATTGGTGCCTCTGGGGTGGGGTTTGGACCCCTTGTTTAGGGGGCACCTCCACAGCTGAGATATCTCTCCTGATTCTGAACTGCCACGCATGGGTGTGGGACTAGCCTGTTTCATGTCTCTGCCCTTCTACCAGTCTCAAAGTGGCTTTTTCTTTATATGTTTAGTTATAGCAGTTCTGTTCAGCCAATCTTTAGGTAGTTCTCGAGAGTGATTGTTCTTGGACCCCTGACCGAGATAGAAATGTAGGTAGATTTGCTTTGCCTCCTTGCACAACCATAAGAAGGATAACAACCAATCTAAAAACAAAAAACAATCAGAACTGTCAGAAAAATTAAACTGTATGGAAGTCTGACAACCAAGGGTTTAAAGAAACATTCATCAGGAGGCGCAGAGAAGGTGCAGTGCGGTGCAGCAAGGCAATGGCAGTGGTGGTGAAGCAGCAGCAGTGACCAGTGGAATGGGTGATCCCACATTCAGCTGTGGCAGATATAAACTGGGAGGATCAACTGGGGAGTCAGCAATCCAAGCCCCAGGCTAGGCCATGCAGCCAAGGGTTCCAGTGCCAGGAAAATAAAACCTCATAATCTCTGGCTGTAAAACCAGTGGGTGTTGGGGTGTTGGGAAAAACTGCCTGTCTCTCAGAAGAGTCCATTCAAAGAGCCCACAGAGTCCTAGAACATTTGCAAACTCACCCCCCTGCCTTGGAATCAGCACCAGGGCAGCAGCTAGAAGGGCGCCATTAAGATGCAATCTAGATGCTTATGGAAAGTGGGGGAAGTGACTGCAAACAGGGCAAGAGCTGAGCAAGTGGTGTTGTTTCCTCTCTGACCCCTCCCCCACATACAGTGCCATGAAACTGCAAATGTGGGTTGCACTGTCCTGGCGAATACCTAAGGATACAGTACTTAGAACAGGTGTACCAACACAGGGAGTCAAAGCAGCTCTTCCTAATACACAGAAACACAGGGAGACTGCCAAATTGAGGAGACAAAGAAACATGGCCCAAATGAAAGAACAGAACAAAACTCCAGAAAAAGACCTAAGCAATGAGGAGAGAGAAAACCTATCAGATGCAGAGTTTAGAACACTGGTAATCAGAATGCTCAGAGAAATGACTGAGTATGGCCACAAAGTAAAGAAAGAAGTGAAGGCTATACAAAGTGAAATAAAGAAAAATATATGGGGAACCAACAATGAAAGGAAGGAAGCCAGGATTCAAATCAACAATTTGGAAGAAAAGGAAGAAAATGTTTTCTGCCAAGCCAAGACCCACCTCTGGGTGTCAGAGTTGGTTTAAGGCCTAAGCAGCTGGAAAAAAAAGCCTCCACTCTGGAGAATGGTGCTGTGTTTGGCTTTAAAATGGAAAAATAGTAAAGGTATGTGAGGTCCTTCTTCTCTTTATCCACTAGTCTTCAGCCACCTGGCTCCAACCACAGTCCCACTTCCTGCCTCAGCCTTTCTATAATAAAGGACAGTGTGACTATAACAGTGCTGTAGATGTTTTATCCCAAAGAGCCCTCTGGGTGTGCTAGCATTTGGGTGCCAGAGTTTCTTTTTTTCTTTTCTTCATTTATTGGGGTGATATTGGTTAATAAAATTATATAGGTTTCAGGTGTACAATCCTATAATATATCACCTGTATGTTGTATTGTGTGTTTACCAGCCCAAGAGAAGTCTCCCATCACCATTTATCACCCCTTTACCGTGTTCTATAGGTCCCACCCCTCTTTCTCTCTGTAATCACCATACTGTACTGTGTGTCTATAAGGTCTTTTTTTCTTAATCCTTTCACTTTTTCACCCAGCCCTGCATTCTTCCTCCCCTCTGACAGCTATCAGTCTGTTCTCTGTATCTAAGGTTCTGTTTCTATTTTTTGTTTGTTTGTTTGTTTTGTTCATTAGATTGCATATAAAGTGAGTCTCCTCGCACAACCGAAAGAAGGACAACAACAAGTTTAAAAACAAAAAATAACCAGAACTGCCCCAAAATCAAACTGTACAAAGTCTGACAATCAAAGAGTTAAAGAAGAAATGTTCATTTAGACAGGTAGGAGGGGCAGAGATGGACGGTTGTGCCTGAGAGGAAGCACAGCAGGACAGTGGCTGGCAGACAGGGGTGGGCAAGGCAGCAACTGGCAGACCAGGCAGCTTCACATCTGTGTGCAGATAAACCAGGAGGAACAATGGGGGAGTGAGAGAGATGGTGCAACTCAGGGTTCTGGTGCAGGAAAAGAAAGCCTCAAAACCTCTACCGATAAAAACCTGTGGAGGTTGCAACAGTGGGAGAAACTGCCAGTCTTACAGGAGGGTTTGTTTGAGAGACCCACAGGGTCTTAGAACATACACGAACCCACCCACCTGGGAATAAGCACCAGAAGGTACAAATTTGCTTGTGGGTAGCAGGGGAAATGACTGAAAGCTGGCCAAGAGCCAAGCAAGTGGCATTGTTCCCTCTCAGACTCCTCCCCCACATACAGTGCCATGAAGCAGTGACATGGGTTGCCTTGCCCTGACCAATATCTAAGGCTCTGCCCATCACAATGTAACAGGTGTGCCAAAAAAATATGGCCCAAATGAAAGAACAGATCAAAGTTCCAAAAACAGAGCTAAGCAATGAAGAGATAGCCAACCTATCGGATGCAGAGTTCAAAACACTCATAACCTGGATGCTCACAAAATTGGTGAAGTATGTTCGCAATATGGAGGAAAAAGTGAAGGCTATACAAAGTGAAATAAAGAAAAATATACAGGGAACCAACAGTGAAGGGAGGGAAACCGGGACTCAAATTGACGATTTGGAGCAGAAAGAAGAAAGAAACATTCAACCAGAACAGAATGAAGAAACAAGAATTCAAAAAAATGAGGAGAGGCTGAGGAACCTCTGTGACAACTTTAAATGCTCCAACATCTGAATTATAGGGGTGCCATAAGGAGAAGAGGAAGAGCAAGACATTGAAAACTTATTTGAAAAACTAATGGAGAACTTCTCCAGTCTGGCACAGGAAATAGACTTCCAGGAAGTCCAGGAAGCTCAGACAGACCCAAAGAAGTTGGACCCAAGGAAGCACACACCAAGGCACATCATCATTACATTACCCAAAATTTGAGATAAGGAGGAAATCTTATCTCAGCAGCAAGAGAAAAGGAGGCAGCTACCTACAAAGGAGTTCCCATCAGACTATCAGCTGATTTCTCCAAAGAAACCTTACAGTCAAGAAGGGGTTGGAAAGAAGTATTCAAAGTCATGAAAGACAAGGACCTACATCGAAGAATTCTCTAATTAGCAAAGCTGTCATTTAGAATGCAAGGGCAGATAAAGTGCTTCCCAGACAAAGTAAAGTTAAAGGAGTTCATCATCACCAAGCCCTTATTAAATGAAATATTAAGGGGATGAGTCTAAGAAAAAATGATCAAAAATATGAACAGTAAAATGACAACAAACTCACAACTACCAACAACTGAACCTGAAAAATCAAAAACAAAAACAAACTAAGCAGGAACAAATCACAGAAATGGAGATCATATGGGGGGTTACCAGTGGGGAGGGAATGGAGAGAGAATGGGAGAAAAGGTACAGGGAATAAGAAGCATAAATGGTAGGAACAAATTAGACAGGGGGAGGTTAAGAATAGTATAGGAAATGGAGAAGCCGAAGAACTTATATGTACAACCCATGTACATGAACTAAGGTATGGTGGTGGTAGGGAATGCTGGTGGTGGGGGGGCGATGCAGGGCAGTGGGGGATAAAGATGAGATAAAAATTAGGACAACTATAATAGCATCATTAAAAAAAAAGATTGCACATAAGTGAAATCATATGGTCCTTGTCTTTCTGTGAAATGTCCAAGATTTTACTGCCTATGTTTTCTTCTAAGAATTTTATGGTTTCAAGTCTAACATTTAAGTCATCAATCATTTTGAGTTTATTCTTCCATATGGTGTGAGAGGGTGGTCTAGTTTCATTTTTTTGGATGTATCTGTCCAATATTCCAAACACCACTTATCACATAGACTGTCTTTAAACATATTGCACGTTCTTGCCTCCTTTGTCAAATATTAATTGATCATAAAGTCATGGAACTATTTTTGGGCTCTCTAATCTGTTCCACTGATCTATATTTTTTTTATATGAGTACCATGTTGTTTTGATTAGCATGGCCTTATAGTATAGTTTAATATCAGGTAGCATGATTCCTCCAACTTTGTTCTTTTTTTCTAAAAATTGTTGTGGCTATTCAGGTGCTTTTCTGGTTCCATATAAGTTTTTGGGATATTTGTTCTAGTTCTGTGAAATATGTCATTGGTATGTTGGTAGAAATTGCATTGAATCTATAGGTTGGTTTTGGTAGTATAGACATTTTAATGCTGTTAATCTATCCATGTACATGGTATATGGTTCCACTTATTTATATGTACTTCAGTTTCTTTCTTCAGTGTCTTATAATTTACCATGTACAGGTTTTTTACATCCTTGGTTAAGCTTATCCCTAGGTATTTTTTTTTTATGCAGTTGTAAATGGAGTTGTTTTCCTAGTTTCCCTTTCAGATAGTTTATTATTGGTGTATAAAAATGCAACTAATTTCTGGATTTTATCTTGTGTCCTGGTACTTTACTTAATTCATTTTTTAAATCTAGTAGCTTTTTGGTGGAATCTTTAGGATTCCCTGTGTACAGTATCATATCATCTGCAAATAATGACATTTTACTTCTTTCCAATTTGGATGCCTTTTATTTCTTATTCTTGTCTGATTGCTGTGGCTAGGGCTTCTAGTGCTAATTTGGATAAAAGTGGTGAAAGCATAAATCCCTGTCTTGTTCCCAATCTTAAGGGAAGTACTTTAAGTTTTTGTCCTTTGAGTATGATGATGGCTGTGAGTTTGTCATATATTGCCTTTATTACATTGGGATACATTCCCTCTATTTCTACTTTGCTGAGAGTTTTTATGATAACTGGGTACTGAATTTATCAAATGCTTTTTCTGCATCTACTGATATGATCATGTGGTTTTTAACCCCTCATTTTTTAAATGTACTACATAACATTTATTGATTTGAGGATATTGTACTAACCTTTCATCCCCAGAATAAATTCCACTTGATTATGGTCTAAGATCTTTATAATGTATTGCTAGATTCAGTTTGCTAATATTTTGTTGAGGATTTTAGCATCTATGTTGATCAGGGATATTGGCCTATAATTTTCTCTTTTTCGTAGTGTCTTTACCTTGTTTTGGAATTAGGATAATGATGGTCTCATAAAATGAGCTTGAAATCTTCCCTCTTCAAATCTTTTGGAATAGTTTGAGAAGGATAAGTACTAGCTCTTCTTTGGAAGTTTGGTAAAATTCTCCTGTGAAGCCATCTGGTCCAAGAGTTTTGTTTCTTGGAAGTTTTTGATTACTGCTTCAACTTCATTATTTGTAATTGATCTATTCAGATTTTCTGATTCTTCCTAACTCATTTTTGGAATATTTTATGTTTCTGGGAATGTATCCATTTTATCCAAACTGTCCAGTTTGTTGCCATATAGTTGTTTGTAATATTTTCCTAGAATCCTCTGTATTTCTTTGGTGTTAGTTCTCTTTTATTTCTGATTTAATTGATTTGGGTCCTGTATGTTTTTTTCCTCAATTAGTCTGATTAAAGCTTTGTCAACCTGCCCTGGCTGATGTGGCTCAGTGGATTAAGTACCAGCCTGCAAACCAAAAGGTTGCTTGTTCAACTCCCAGTCTGGGTACATGCCTGCGTTGTTGGCCAGCTCCCCAGCTGGGGGCATGAGAGAGGCAACTGATAGACATTTCTCACACCAATGTTTCTCTTCCTCTCTTCCTCTCTTCCCCCTCTCTAAAAATAAATAAATAAAATCTTTAAAAAAAGATTTATCAATCTTGTTTCTCTCCTCAAAAAAACAACTCTTAATTTAATTAATCTTTTGTAATTTTTTTGGATTCTATCTCATTTATTTCTACTGTGATCTTTATTATTTCCTTTCTTCTACTCACTTTGGGCTTTGGTTGTAGTTCTCTTTCTAGTTCCTTTAAGTGTCAAGTCAGATTGTTTGAGATTTTTCCTGTGTCTTGAGGTAGACCTGTAAAGCTATGAATTTACCTCTTAGGACTACTTTTGCTGTGTCCCATAGGTTATTTTTTTGTTGTTCTTGTTTTCATTTGTTTGAAGGTATCTTG
The DNA here is from genome assembly GCA_004026545.1 of Mormoops blainvillei. Lineage (NCBI taxonomy): Eukaryota > Metazoa > Chordata > Mammalia > Chiroptera > Mormoopidae > Mormoops > Mormoops blainvillei. The sequence goes on from PVJD01006348.1 coordinate 13,615, forward strand.
ATTTCTTCCTTGATTTCACTATTAATCCATTCATTGTTTAGCACATGTCATTTAGCTACCATGTCTTTTTGTGTTTTTTAGTTTTTGGTTTTTCGTATGTGACTGATTTCTAGTTTCATACCAGTATGGTCAGAGAAAATGCTTGATATGATTTCAATCTTCTTAAATTTATTGAGTCTTGTTTTGTGTCCTAATGTGTAGTCTACCCTAGAAAATATTTCAGGTATACTTGAAAAGAATGTATATTCTGCTGCTTAGGGGTAAAATGCTCTAAATATATCAGATAAATACATCTGATCTAGTGTGCCATTTAATGCCTCAGATTCCTTGTTGATTCTCCGTCTGGAAGATGTATCCACTGATGTCAATAGGATGTTAAAAATCCCTTATTATGACTGTATTACTGTCAATCTCTCCCTTTATGTTCATCAAGATTTGCTTTATATATTTAAGTACTCCTGTGTTGGGTGTATAAATTAGAGCATTCAAGCCATTTACAATTAAAGTGGTTATTGATAGTTATGTAGCTATTATCACTCTATTCTTTTAACTATGTTCCTCTGTTTTTTTCTTCTACTTCTTTTTCTTAAAAAAGACCCTTTAACATTTCTCATGATGCTGGTTTGGTGGTAACAAATTCCTTAGCTTTTTCTTATCTGGGAAGTTCTTTTTTCTCCTTCAATTTTAAAATAACCTTGCTGGGTAAAGTAGTCTTAGTTATAGTTCTTTGCTTTTCTTCACTTTGGATATTTCATGCCAATCCCTTCTGGACTGAAATCTTTATGTTGAGAAATCAGCTGAAGCTCCCTTGTAAGTAATTCTCTCTTGCTGCTTTTAAGATTATCTCTTTGTCTTTAACCTCTGTCATTTTTTTAATGATGTGTCTGGGTACAGGCTTCTTTGAATTCATCTTGTTTGTGACACTTTTTGCTTCTTGGACTTGTATGTATTTTTCCTTTACCAGTTTAGAGGAGTTTTCAGTAATTATTTCTTCAAATAGATTGTCAATCCCTTGCTCTCTCTCTTTTCCTTCTGGTACCCCTATGATGTGGATGTTGTTACACTTCATGCTGTCCCATTGGCTCCTTAAAGTATTCTCATTTTTTAAAATTCTTTTTTCTTTTTGCTGCTCTGATTGGGTGTTTTCTGCAATCTTGTCTTCCAAATTTCTGATTCAATTCTCTGCCTCATCCAGCCTAGTGTTAATTGCTTATAGTGTATTCTTCTTTTCAGATATTATTCTTCATTTCTTACCGGTTGTTTTTTATGGTTTCTATGTCTTTTTTCATGCTGTTGTAGTTCTCATTAAGTTCCTTGAACATCGTTATAGACACTTTTTGAACTCTATAGCTGACAAATTGCTTGCCTCCATTTCATTTAACACTTTTTTCTGGCTATTTCTCCTGTCGTTTCATTTTGGGTCTGTTTCTTTGTCTCCCCATTTTGACTGTCTCTTTGTGTTTGTTTGTATGTACTAGGTAGATCTTCTATGACTCCCAGTCTTGGTAGGGTGGCCCTATGTAGTAGGTGTCCTGTGGGACCCAGTGATGCAGTCTACTTGATCACCTGAGCTGGGTGCTCCAGGAATGATCCTTGTGAGGGATACGTGGGCTCTCTTGTTGTAACTGGGTCTTGATTGTTGCTGGCTCACTTGCACGTGGTGTTGACCCTCAAGCTGGCTGACAATGAGGATCAACTCTGACCACACTGTACAAGCTGTTGTGCAGGCGTTGGCCACACAAAGCAGATTCGCTTCAGTAGGGCCTGGTTCCTATTGAGATCTCCCTTTTGATATTCCACTTGTGAAGGTTATTGGATCCTGCTCTGATGTTGTCAGAAGTTGGCCACTGTGTGTGTTGGTTTTGGGGCCTCTTGGGAGGGACTCTGATGCAGACCAATGTCAGATATTGCCTATAACTGGCCCTGGGCAATGTGTTTGGAGCTCCCAAGTGATCCATAGTTTGTGGCTACCTCTTATGAGCCTTAGTGTGCACAAGAAGGACCAATATGTGCATGAAGGCTAGTTTTACCAGCACTGGGCGAGATGGCAGGTCAGCAAAAGTACCACAGCATCCCAAAATCCACCTCTGCCTGCCTCTTTCTTCTGGCTGCCTATTTGGCTCAGTCACTGAAAGAGCCTCTGGTAGTAGAGTTGTATGAGGTAGGTTCTCAGTGAATCACTAAGTAGATGTGTGTTATGTTTATCGGTTCGATACAGGTTTAAACTGATGCCTGTGATAGCTCTAAGGACACTCAGCAAATGTTCTATGATATACCAAGTCTGTCTTCTACCTGTTATGTTCTCACACACCTTTATGGTGGGGTGGGGTGTCAGGAACTCATCAGGGTGAGGCCAGCAGGGCTTCTTAGGCCTAAACAGACCAAGATTTGACCTTGTGAAGGGAAGGCTCTGCACTGGTCAGGCTTCTGAGGGAAAAATGTTCCCCACCCTGGAGCCACACAACTCACTCTGTCTCAGGTTCTTCCAGGAGTCCAATGTCAGCAGGCTGGGGAAGATAGGGGTTGGGAGGATGGAGCTAGTGGATCTCCCACAGGGAAAAGGTACCAGCCAGGCTTGGGGGAAGGTGGGGAGAGTCACCACTGCCTCAGAATCACATAACTCAATCTGTCTAGGATTCTTCCCAGACCTCAGTAGGCAGAGCCACCAGGAATCAGGAGGGTGGGGATAGCTGATCTCTCATGAGTGAAAGGCACTCATCAGATTCACAGGAAAGTAGGGGGAATGGTCCCTACCCCAAAGCCACACAACTCAATCACTGACAACCCATGGGTTTGCCTAGACCTATATATCCTGGCCCAGGCAGCTGACTCTTCAGCAGGGCACAAGCTCTGCATGGTAGGGCAAGAGGCACTCTAGAGGGCGGAGCTCTTGCATATTTCCAGGCTTATGAAGTACAGAGGGGAGTGCTCCAGCCAAGCAAGATGGCATCTACAATGTGGAAGCGTGACCCAACACAGGGACCCTGGTGGCTGTCCCTTCAGCTGTGTCCCCAGAGCCACAAACCCCAGTCTCTCCTCATGCATCTCTAGTCCACTCCACTCTCTTCTCCAACCAGAGCCCAGGGTGAGGGGCTGCAAACAATATTTTATGCATTGACTCTTTACAATGACACCTGTATCTTTAGCCAACTGTCTTCTCTCCCTGGTGGACAGAATCTCTGCTTATTTTCACAACTAAATGTTAGGTGGGTGTCTCTTCCCTGCTCTGGTGCTCTGGGCTGGGGAGCCTGGCTTGCAGTTTAGACCATGCACTTCTCAGGGGGAGCTTTTGCTGCTGAGATATCCCTCCAGCCTCTCAGACACTGCCCAAGGGAACAAGGAGAACCAGCCCTTTTCACATCTCTGACCTTCCTACCAGTCTTGCTGTGGCTTCTTCTATAAATCCATGGTCATAAGACTTCTCTTTGGCTAGACTTCAGTTGGTTATTCCGGCTAATTGCTCTATATTTTAGTTGTCATTCCAGTTTGGTCCCAAGAGGAGGTGAGTGTAACATTTACCTACTCTGCCACCAACTTGGATCTGAGTGCCAGTTTTTCAAATGTAGTCCAAGAAAAGAAATGTAACTTTTATGTCAGATGTCAGATTTTCCTAGAATGAGTGACTGTGCCAAAGCATTTGTTGTCTACATTCGGAATAAGAACTCAAGGAAAGGGATCTGTTGCCACTGACTGGCTGGCAAGCTTGAGGTCAAAATGAAAGACTGGGTGCTCAGCTCAACTGCACTTCACTTAACTTGATTTTTTAGGATGTGGCATCATTCAGAAGTCCAACTGATTCTCTTGCTATCTCCGATTCATTGAAACCTGGATATGATAAATGTGCTCTAAGTACACTTACAAAAGGGGGAAAGGATTATTTTTCTTAGTTTTTGCAGTAGTTAGGCATTATACTCAAGGATATTATGTGCTGGTATTTTCTATTTTTATATCACCACTGCCCAGACTGTTATGCACTGGAAGGAAGCTGCTTAAAGTTGGTGGCAACCACCGTAATCACTTGTGAAATTGTTTGTTCCACAATTTCCTCAATCGCCCTACTCTTAGTACAAGTAAAAATGATTATACCTAACTCGAACTAGTTCATAATGAAACACGGGCCTAGGGTGGAACATCACTGGCAAAAAACAAAGCCTTGACTTTAGACTCACAAGCCAAGGACCTTAAAAGAAATTGGACCCATAATCAAAATAAAACAAAATAGGGCAAAAAAGTAAAACATTTGGATACTTTATCTATGAAGTTTTTGACTCTCCACACTGACAAAATTATTCTCATCACTCAAGCTGTGTTAACCTGGCCTCAATTTTGCTTCATGTCCTTCCGGAATGTATTACATACATGGAGAGGGATGTTTCATGAGGGGAAATTGGCCTAGTCCTGTTTTTATTTATATTTTTATGTTGACACTCTGTCTTTCTGTCAGACAGAAACAACTGTTGGTCTTCAGGGGCAAGAGTCACCCCTCATCTCCCCTGGAAGTTGTATTTGGCACTCTCACACATGTTCCCACTGAGCTGAGAAGGTGTCCAATTATTTGAATGATGAACGGGGAAAACACATGACAGCCCACAATACAGATCTTCCGATCATTGCCTAAAAAGGAACTCTTACATTTCACTTCATTGGAACTACCATTACATCACTATCCACGGGAGGGACTTGGTATTTGTTGAATGGATGATTCGCCCTACAGGACCACCATTCATCACAGGTGGCTAGCCTGGCCCACATTACCTGCACCCAGGCCCCTCTAAGGGAGCATGAAGGTCTTATGGGATGAGCTGAGCTTCCAGGGCATGAGTGGGGGGACAGGTGCTCCACAGAGCCTAACAGCTCCTTCTTTTCTCAATGCTGAAATTCTGAGAATAAAGTCACTCTCCTGCTTACAGCCTTCCAGTAAATTTCCCATTTTTCTTAGGACAGTCAAGTCTGAATTCCGTAACCTAGTCCATATGGTCCAATGCCATGGCCCTTGAGATTCTGTTCTACCCTATCTCTTTCCCTTGCCCCCTTCATCCACCTGGCTCCAGCCAGTTGGTCCCAACCACAGGCCCACTTCCTGCCTCAGCCTTCCTATACACCAGTTCCCCCCCACCCTATTCCACTTCCCAGTCTGGATGAGTTCAAGGTCAGCTCACAGCTCACCACCCCTGAGAAACCTCCTCTAAAAAGGTGCCCTACTGAATGCTGTCATGCATGTCTCCCCACTGGACATCTATGCTCATTGGTATAACTGTCTTCACCCTTCATGAGGCAGAAGCTCACCTGTCTAGTTCATCCTCATCCTCAGTAACCAGCATATTAGCTGACATAGAGGAAGCTGGCAGGGAGAGAAGGGGGGAAAGTGAGAAAGGGGGAAGCTTCTTATACCAGGCAGTCCCTCTCTCTTACCCACTGACTTAGGGGTAGATGTAACAGACAGAGACAGGATAAGTGTTCAAGAGAACTTCAGTAGACTCTTTTCAGTGCATCCTGTGCATGCTCTACAATGAAATAATCATTTTAGAAATTTTTCTCACACAAACTGTATTGGCTTTATCATCTTAATTACATTGTTGATATTAGTCTGTTTCATTAAAAATGAATGTTCTCAAAGGCTCTCCACCAGAAAAGTGCCCTGGTGTGGACAGTGGTAAGTGTTAAGTCTCTTAAATATGCCATTTTCATAAAATAAATAATGTCCACAGAGTGAGCATAATGTTGTAGATGCTGACGACTGATTAAATGCCAGACCTGTTGGAGCCTGGTTTCTTCTAGTTATTTGCTAAGAAGCTACTCCAAGTAGACTAGCCAAGGGCATGTTCTGAATCTCCTGGTTCCCTGGAAAAGGTCGGGGTTATAAAAACAGTAGCTACTACTATCCTCACTGAGCCCTCACCCCTCACCACGTGCCAGTCACTGTGACAAGTAGTACCGTGGGGTGAAAGCTCTGGCGTCAGGCATCCATATTTTGCTAACCCACAGGTAACCTCAGGCAGGGATCTCCCCACTGTGCTCCAGATTCCTCCTTCATAAAGTGAGGGTGATAACAGTACCTATCTCAGGTGGGCTGCAAGGACGGGGTCACAGAATGCACACCAAGCATTGAGTTCATGGAAAAGCCCTCAGTGAAAATTAACTATTGACATTGTTCAACAAACCACCTTATCATGTCCTCATAGCAAACTAAAGATGGATGTGTGCATGTACACAGGCATGTGAACATTCATTTATTTATTTACACCCTCATTGTACAAAGGAGAATGAGGTTTTGGGTGGAGATAAGTCAGCTTAATCACGACAGATTGTTGGAGTGACATCGGGATGCCCACACAGATTGATTTGCCCACAAAGCCCCTGTCCTCCATCACTGCTGTGATCTGGAAGGAGGAGAACAGCCCCATTTACACAGCAGTCTATGAAATGCCACCACCAGCACCACCCCCCCACCCCGCCCCCGCCAACCTCACCCACCACCAGGTGGCTTCTACTCCTCTGCATGACCAAGGTTTAGTTTAGCCCCTGCTCCAAGCTGGTAGACTAGTCTTTCTGAGATTTCCATTCATTTCTTAACTCAGATGAGAAGAAGGCTTCATGTTACACATAATCTATCGCATTAGAGTGAATGCTGAAGGGGATACTAAGTGGTACAACTCGTAGAGTTGGAAGCATTAAACAAATGAAGTTTTTGGGTTTGTTGTTTTGTCCAGAGGTCATTCTGGGGTGGTGGAAGAAGCACATGGAGCCCTGGTTCCCACATAGCAGCCCCAAACCTTGATCTAAATCCCCAGAACCTCTCGGACTCTCCTTCCTTGTTTGTAACATAAGAGTAAACTCACCCCATCCCAGAGGAGCTCTGTAAACCCTAATGCTCTACCCCAAACATCATATTGTTATTCCCGGTGTGTGTGTTGGGGGGTGGAGTGGGAGGAAGGGTCTCCCTTTGGTGGCACTGTAAATTGAGAATTGGACCTATCCAAAGGCCTCATGTATTTTCCAATTCCATTTCAGATTTCACCTGTTCCATGTAGAATGTTGATGCTGCTGGACCAGAGTGGAATCCTACGCCTCCTTTCTAGGGGTAGCTCCCCATGGATGGCTCTAGGGTCCCACACCAGCCTCTCTTATTACAGGGGCACTGTGTGATCGCACACATAACTCTAACCTTAGGAGAACAATTTCAGAGAGAAAATATATGACTAATAAAAAGGCTTTCGGAATACTGATTCTTCAAGCTTTAATATAAAATAATATGTATGAAATATTCTAGGATTTGTGATGAAAGTGAAACATGAAGGTTGTAAATATATCATCTAACTCATTAGGCAAAGCCACAGTCCTGGTGTCATAGAAAGTAGTTCTATAACTCTGGCCTCCATTCATCACATTATTCCATGATTACTATCTTGAAACCAATAGTGAGTCCCTTTGATGGGAGTGATGATTAAAGAGGAAATTTGTCACTAAGAAATACAGGAGTCCATCTATACTGCCAACCCTTAGGGAAATGCTAGTATATGAAGTTCAGAACATTGTTTTGTGTCTGCCCGCCCCTGCTTCCTGCCCCAGTAGCTGTGGCATAAGATAAAAAACTATCTTGGGAATGAACCCATGTGTCACAGTATCCCACCTTTACCCCTTCCCCACTGAGTAGAGAAAATAGTCTCTGCATTTCTCCAGTGCTGAGCTGCTCCTCCTCAGGAGCCCCTGTCACTGCAGGCAGGAAGAGACAGAAACTAAATTTCCTGGGAGTCAGTAAATTCAGTCTGATGCAATCATTTAAGCATTACCTTGCAGTATATGCTCAGTCTTGTGTTTCTGAGTAACCTAGATATTTCCCCCTTTTCCCACCCTTCTCCAAGATGGTGAATGAGAACCTGGCGGCAGCTAGTCTCATCTCCCCTGGGGTCTTCCAGAGATCCTCTTGTCATGACTTCAGAGTGGTTAATGTGACCACCTCCAGATTTGCTGAGGAATGACAGGACTGACCCAGATTGAAGGAGGGGGAGAATGTGCCAGCACCCTCTACAAAGGTCCGTGTCATTGCCCTGGTGCTAAGTAGGTTCTGCCTGTCAGTGGGCTCTCATGACGTTATGAGGTTGTGGCTAGGTCACCACAACCAAGCAACCAGGACTCTCCAAGTGCTGCTGGGCCATGGTCTAATGCCATACCTGAAGGGCTCGCTTTGGGGACCAGCCATGATTACAAAGATACCTTCAAAGAAAATGCGTGTTTCTCCGCAATAGCAATGGAAAGATTGATGTCTTAGGTGGCATCTCCTACAACAGATGGTTTATCAGGGATAGTGGTGCAAATAGAGACAAGCAGAGGATGTTGGTGTCCCTATCCTGGGTCACAGTCTTGGTCACTCTGGCTCACAGAGAGAGGCAATCAATTTACTATCAAAAGGATATGATAAAATGATGATCTCAGATAGGAGCTCCACTGTGAAGCCTTCCTCAGCACCCACTTAGCAGGCCGTGTGAGGTCTCTCTCCCTCCTCTCGCTCCCACAGCCCAGGGTTCGCTCTCTAACACCGTCACTCATGCGTCCACACACACCACCACCCCAGCCACGGCGGTCCTTCCCCAAGTGATCACTGTCGTTTCCTCTTCCTGATCCTTGTTTAAAATGTGGAAATACGCTGAAATGATGACTGTGTTTTGAGCAAAGTGTCCAGGGGCAAGAGGGAAGGTGTCCAGTTCCTTTTGTGGTTTCTGAGGCAGGACTCAGAAGCCCTTGCGGAAATCTCCTGCCAACCCTGCCATGCTTTCCAACCACCCTCACACCTGCTCTCTGGTTTCCATTGCTGTGCATAACAAGGATTCCCTCCTTGAGCAAACTTTAGTAGGGCTTCGCAGCCCTCTTTTTAAGTGGGCTTCATCCTTGACCCTGTCATTGGTGTGCAAGTCCAGTTTTACCAGAGTCTAAGTCAGTTTATTGAGAAACGCCCAACCTTGATATCCAAGCAAACTCCCTCAACTTGATACCTGCCCAAGTTCCTAGTAATTTTCCATCCACTACCTCATCCTGCCAGTTGGTTAAAAACCCCCATGTGTCTGTGTTGTATTAGGAGTTCTGTTCAATCTCGCCCCTACTGCAGTAGTCTTAACTTTTTTAAGACTATTTATTTGTCGCTAAAGCCTTCCTTGCCATTTCACAAGTGTCAGCATAATTTCTCTTTACAAGTCCCAAAACTGCCCTAAAACTTGGTCTCTGAAAACCACCATTTGACTTTGCTTCTGTTGCCAGGAGAGTACATCTGAGCAATCTGTCTCTGATCTGTGGTCACAGGCTGGGAAGATGGGGCTGGAGAAGCCACTCCAGGACAGCTTCGTCATTCTCATATCTGGCCCCTTTGGCCCTCCTGTCCTCTCCCTCTCTACCTGGCATCTCATTTTCCAGGGCCTCTCCTGGGCCGCGGGCTTCCTCAGCAGGCTGGGCTCAGGGTAGTCAGACCGCTAGCACGGCACTGGCTTCCTGCAGAGCAAGCGTTCCTGGGCAGGTGTTCCAAAAGGCCCAGGAAAAGCTGAGAAGCTTCCTATGACCTAGGCATGAAAGTCCCAGATGCCACTTATGCCTCATTTCATTGACCAAGCAAGTCACTATGGTCAGTCCAGATTTCAGGAGAAGATGGAATACATTCCACTCTCCAAGGGAAGGTGGCTTTTGTATCCAGGGAGGGAGGAAATGATGGTAGCATCTCAGAGACAAGCTGTCATCTGCCCTGGGCTTGCCATTCTCACTAAAGACTACCCCAAGAAATTACCCTATGGGCCACTGACTTCTAATTTATGTTCTAAACTTCACAATAATTTTGCATCTTTAAAAGTAGACCAGTTTTCAAACTGAAAGAGAATCAAGGCCAAAGTTCAAACAATGAGCAACAAAATAATGTAGCATTAATTTATAAACCAAAATATAAAATAAATGTCTGTGAGTCTTTACTGATATTAATTAATTAATTAATAAGCAGGAAAGAAAAGACAAATATCCTTTACAAAAGAATTTCATATGGTGTCAGATGGGTGCTAGACTTATTGGGGTGATCGTTTCACAAGGTGATTAAATGTCTAATCGCTGTATTGTATCCCTGAAACTAATATCATATTGCATGTCAATTGTAATTGAAAAATAAATTTTTAAAAAAGAATCCAAATAATTTATGTAGCTATTCCCCCTCCAAAGAAGTGGAGTCGAACTCCTTACCCCTTCAGCATGGGCTTTGCTTAGACTAAGATTTGCTTCCAAGAGGTAGAGTTTGGAAGGAGGGAAAAAGTAGCTGCACAGTGGGTGTCAAATGATTTTATGCCACCATTTGACTGCGTCACGATTTGTCTGGATATCTGGTTAAACAGTGATTTCTGGGTGTGCCTGTGAGAGTGTTTCCAGTAGAGATTAGCATTTGAATGGTGGACTGAGTAAAGCAGATGGCCTTCCCCAAGGCGGGTGGGCATCATTCAATCTGTAGACAGCCTGATAGAACAAAAAAGTGGAGGAAGGTAAAATTCACCCTCTGCCCGACTGGTCAGCCAGACAGCCACCTGTGCCATCTATAACACTGGCTCCCTGGCTCTCAGGCCTTCAAATTATGCCACCCGCCTTCCTAGGTTTCGAGCTGGCAGACTGTAGCTCATGAGGCTCCTTAGCCTCCATAATCATGTAGTCAATACCTTATAATAAATAATAAAATAAAACTGTATAATATATCATTATAATATTAATATAGTAAATGATCAAATAAATAATACCTGATTATATATGAGTAATAGGCTGTAAGTATGTGGAGAGAGAGAGAGTGGGAGAAAGACATCTTATTGGTTCTGTTTTTCTGGAGAACACTGACTAATACGATGGAGAAACCTAGCAAACAGCTCAACCAGGTATCAAGGTCAATACCAACAGTGGTAAGTCATGTTAATAAAATGTACACTTGATATGATGTAATAAAAATGGCACTTTTGTGTCCTGCCCCCCAAGGACGTTAGACACATCCAAACAGAGGAACAGAGCTCTTAAATTCAGCACATGCTGACCAGTACTTCTCAAAACTGCCAAGGTCATGAAGAACAAGGGAAAACTGAGAAGCTGTCACAGACCGAAGGAGGCTAAGGAGACATGACACCTAAATGGAATGTAATAGCCTAGATAAGATCCTGGAACAGAAAAGGAGCATTAGGAGGAAACCAGTGAAATTTGAGTTAAGTGTTCAGGTTAATAGTAGTGAACTGATGTTAGTTCCTCAGTTGTGACCATATGCCATTGTAACAGCAGCTGTTAACAACAGGGGAATCTGGGTATGGAGTATATGGAATTCCCTGTACTGTCTTTGCAACTCTCCTGTAAACCTAAGACTATTCTAAAATGAAACACTTCCCAAAAAATGATATGAGTTTAAGCTAAAATAATATTAATTCATTAAGGAATGGAAAACAAAAAACGGGGGGTGGGGGGACAAGCCCAACAACACCTGCATCCTGTTACTTCAAAGCGCAGGTAAGATGACGCAAATGGAATCAAAAGCAGATAATGACTACCAAATGCTAATTACCTCAGATTTAGGATTTAGGATTTTGAAATTATCAGTGACTGTACATGGAGTAATTAATTATAAAACATTAACTAGACTATGATTCTATTTAAATTCTGAGTTTTAAATTTCTTCCCTTTTCTCCTGGGTAACCCCAACTGAATTGCATCTGTAATGACACATCAGGAATTTGAATCAAATGGTCTCCTCCAGGACAATGACTGGGTTCAAGGAAGGATGATCAATCAATACAGGAGTCCTCTCTTTTGCCTCTGGCTACCTGATGAAACTTAACCCACCACTACCAGCAGCTAATCCTACAGTATGGGAACAGAAAGGGGACTTAGAGTTTTAGAGCTTTAAGTCCCAAAGTGCTGGCAGAGATGACCCTGGTGGTGCTGGTGAGAGCAGCCACATTTTCCCACAGCTGTTTCTCAGTAGAGATGGTACTTGGACACTCATTTGGCCATGGCAATGAGGTCGTCCGCTTCCAGTCACTCAGCCCTTTGAGTGGCAGCTCAGTGGGAAACCCAGCACAGCACAATGAAGGCCCTGCTCTTCAAGGCCAATTCGGTAATAGACACCTCTTTTCCCAGGCCTTCTGAGAAAGGGGGAGGCAAGGCGCATGCTGCTGTGAAAGTGGTATCGCACTATTTCCTTTCCCATCGCTGCCTTTTTCAATAAGCGTCCATATAGGAAAAGTGGTAATACCATGGCTTTGACAGTGTGTTTGATTCTGTCTTCCTAAGAAAGGATGAGGACAAGGATTCCTTTCATCACATTCTAGCACAGCAGCACACAAGAGGGAGGTGGCCTGGAAAAGGTTACATATGCTGTGAGGCGTTAGATTACATTCCGGGTGCACTGGGAAGTCACTGGAAGGGGCAGCCATTTAAGGACAGAGTGTGCTGGAGGATGTAAGAGGCCTGCCTGGGACTGGAAGGAAGTTTATTGGCTCTCTCATCTCCCTCATAAATTTTAATGACATGGTAGAAAACTGGGGTCAAAAGAAACAATTTCCTCAAGTCTTGGTTTCCTGAAAAAGCAGCTACAGTTTATCCTACAAGCATCTATTTTTATGGGATCCCACAATAAGGTGGAATCAGATTTTAATTTGGGAAGGGGATGTGGGCATTCTAGGCCATCTTGCAGCATTTTTGTATTAAACCAACCAACAAATATTTATTTGGAATTAGCATGGTCCTAGCCAGCGTGCTGGGCACCAGGGATAGTGATGAACAGGAGGACTCAGCCCCCACCCTTAGATACTTACAGCCTAGTGTTGGAGGGAGGCAGTAATGGATACTGATCGGGAGAGATCAGTTCCAATTTCATCTGGTTTTTATAAGTTTTTTTTTTTTACCTTCGCCTGAGGATATGTTTAGCCAGCGATGAAGATGGGGTGGGGGGAGAGAGAGAGAAACATCCATGTGAGAGAGAAACATCTATTTGGGAGAGAAACATGGCTCGGTTGCCTCCCATACTCACACCAGCTGGGGAATCAAACCCACAACCTAGGTATGTGCCCTCACCAGGAATTGAACTCATACCTTTTGGTGTGCCAGATGGCATTCCAACCAACTGAGCAACCTGGCCAGGACCGGCATTTCTAAGCTTTATAAACTCAACCCAAGTTTACACGTCTACAGGATGAGGATGATACCCAAATGTTCTCTGGAATTGAGATCCTGCATCTCGCTTATCTTTAAAGTGTGTGATTTAAGGACAACTTTTTCTGTTGACACTAGTGAATTTACCAAAGTCAGATGTCTGGAAAATTGGAACAGTGACAAAGTTTAATTTGGTGGCCTCCTGTTCATCTTTCTATGTCCTTTTTACTCACTCTAGATTTCCAAGATCTCTTATTCTCTATTTCCTCTCTATCCTCTTAAAAAAGAATCTAAAACTTACCCACACTGAGATTTAAAGGACTGATGAAGCCCAAAGTGTGTTTCAGTGGGGACAAGGTAGTTCTTTTGAATCTGGGCTAAGCTCCACTAAACTCCATTACAGGTGGTTAATATATATGAATTAAAAGAATAAGTGAATACACAAGCAAAAAATAAAATAAAATAAAACAATAAGATATATTTAAAAGAGCAAAAGGGGAAGTAGAGTTAGGTAGACAGAAGAGTAACATTGCGCTAGACCAAATAAGGTCATTAAGCAATCAGCACACAAAAATAAACAAAAGATATTATAACAGCAAAAAATGTACAAATGACATGTTCTCAGAATCAAAGATCATTCACCCCAAGAGAAAACAGTTAGCCACCTGATCCCAACACACGTATACGCACTACATTGTCCTTCCTTTATTCATTCTGCCAAAGCCCGGGGAAACTTTATCATGGCCTGAGGCCAGCAGCAGCCCCCAGCTAACTGGTGTCTAGAACCTTGGGCCAGAAGATGACCCTATTGACAGAAATGCTCTCTTTAACAGGGAGGGACAGAACATGCAATGTGGCAGCAGCAGGATTTTGTACCCTACCTATTTGTTGCTCTTTCCTTGGAAGCTGAAGCCTCTAACCTGTAATGCCTGCTCGTGTGAAAGGCAAGGACTGTTCAACTCATAAAGTCCTGATGCCTTTGCTCAGAAAGAGGGTGCCACCTCACTCCACCTTTTTCTTCCAGTCAATTCCATTGCCTCATGTGATCTTCCTTTCCAAGGATCACTACTCTCCAGATTTGTTTTTCCGAAAAGAAACACTTTAAGGTCTTCACTTACCCAACTTTCACCAATTGCTATTGACTACTTGGGTAATTCTTTGTGCAAGTCACACTTTAAACAACACAGAAACACTGTGCTATGCAATATGTTACCCACCACCCCACACAATCCCTGCTTTATCTAAGTGGCTCTTACCTTTAAGATCAATTTTAAGTAGAGCTGCTCCCTCAGCCTCCAGATGAGAAAGAAGCAAAATCACAATTGATAGGGAGTACAATCTTTTCTTTTCTTTTTATTTTTTAAAATATTTTATTTATTAATTTTTAGAGAGGGGGGTAGGGAGGGAGAAAGAGAGGGAGACTAACATCAATATGTGGTTGCCTCTGGTACACCCTCTACTGGGGACCTGGCCCACAGCCCAGGCATGAGCCCCAACCAGGAATCGAACCAGCAACTCTCTGGTTCCCAGACCAACACTCAATCCACTGAGCCACATCAGCCAGGGCTACAATCTTTTCTTAATGTAAAAGGTTCTGGTTCCGCTTTTGATTTACAGCAGATTATTTGTTTCAGACCAGGTAAAGAATACAGCAATTTGCTGATATAGAAGCAAGCAATTTTTACATATTTATTTGTATTCAACCACTTTATATTAATCTTTCATCAAATGAAATGCTTCTTTGATTATCTGGTGTTTTTATAGGCAGACAAAAATATCAACTATAATTTTTCCTCCTTTTAAATAATTATAGCTCTTATTTCTATTTGATATCAAATTGCATTGCCCAGAAACTCAAGGAAAAGGTGAATAATAATAGTGACCGCAGACATTCTTGGGGTGTCCTCCCATATATAATGAAAATACTTCTAGAGTTTCACACTTAAGCCAGTTGTTGTTTAGTAGAGTTGCATATTCTACCCCAAATGTACACCTTTAGATCCCTAGTGTCTCAAGGATTTTTCTTTTCTCAATAGGTCAAGAGCTTTGAATTTCATAAAAATCTCTTCAGAATCTGAGATAAATGTTTTTCTTTTTGAGTTATTGATTTGGTTTATTAATACATTTTAATGTAGTCATTCTTGTATTCCTGTCATAAATTCTACATGATCATAATAAATTATCTTCTGAGTGTGCTGTTAAATTTAATTTGCTAGATTTTATGTAGGATTTCACATCTACACTCAAAGTGAGGCTGGGCTACAGTTTTCTATTCTGAAATTTAAGGAAAATAAATCTTTAACACAATTTTAAATTTTATTTTTTATTATTGGTCTATTCAAGTTTCCCATTTTGACCAGTTAAATAGTTTTCTATTTATTAGTACTTATTGTGTTTTTAATATTTTAAAACTCCTATGACTTATGCATTCTTTCCTTCATTCAAAAAATACTGTGTTTGACTTTATCGATTCAATTCACAATAAGTTGTCTTCCATGGAGACTTCACATTTTAGGAATTCAGTTGCTGTGCCTGGTGCTGATTTCCCCACTGGTGACATGTCTGTGAATGTGACTAGAGAAGTCCTTTTCCAATATGGTTTATACCTCAGCAGTGAGAACCTATGGATGAAACAGATGAATTGATTGTAGACAGTGACAGGACAGGGCAAAGCAAGGCACTCTGATGGTAACGGGCAGTGTGGCTACCTGGACATGAAGTCAGAGACAGAGTCTCTGAGGAGACAAGGCGGAGCTGAGGTCTCACAAGAAGCAGGCCGGTAAAGGCCACGGGGCCAGCATTGCCAACGTTCCAAAGCCAGAACAAGTTTGACAGGTTAAAAAAAAGGAGGGGGGCTGGAAGGAAAAAAATGGGGCCGTTATGATAAAGAAGGTCAAGAGAAATCATTCTCAGCCGTTGTGAGGAGATTGGATGTGTTCTAAGGGTCATAGGAAGATCCTGGAGGATTTAATATGGAGAGTGACATGTTTCAATGTACATTTGAAGAAAATCAGTTTTGCCTTTAGGTAGTGTTGGGACAGGGAACAAGAGTGGCAGCTGGGAGACTAGTTAGGGGGTTCGGTGGTTGCCCAGGTGAGAGGTGACGGTGTTGCTGTATCTCTTTCTTGTGCTGTTTTCAGGTGTCTTGTTCTCCCTTGAGTAGATATTCTGGAAGTTTGCCTACACGATTACTTTTATCTAAGAAACAGCTCTTGGGTTTCTTACTCTTCTAATGTCCTCTTGTCAATAATTTAATGGTGTTTTCATCTCTATGATTGTTTTCTCTCTACATTTTGCTTTTTTGGGTTTTTTTGCTCCTTTCTGATTCTTAGTTTATTTGTTTGTTGCTTTTTTAAAAACAAAAACATTTAGAAACTTCAGTGTATCCCATAAATCTAATAAGTAGCAAAACCATAGTTTCACCAGATATCATCAGTTTGGATACTAAAGGCATTATATCAATGACCCAAATTTCACAAGGTGAAAAACAATTGTTATTCTTTTTGAGCCCTTTCACATTTGAGGAATTCCCCACCATATGAAACACAACATGCCTACCTATATTAAGTGAAAATATGAGATATCTTCCAGGCTCCTGTCATACTAGGACATGAACACGAGACCCTAAGTCGGAAGCCAGTGATAGGAAGAACTGGTGGCTGAGCAGAATCCTGCTGCAGTGGGGCAGCAAGGATCATGGTCACGCAGTGGCAGAGGAGCTCGTGGGAGCTGATGGCAGAAAAAGTTCCAGGAAGGGGTGTAAACAAAACATGTCCACTGTCCCTAGAAGACCAGGTCAAAGGAGCAATGAAAACTGGTCATTGGAGGTAACCACAGAAAGATGGGGGAGCGAGAGCTAAAGCTGCTCTTTCGGATGGCATCCCTGTTTTCTCGGGGAATAGGGAAGGCCAACTATCATCTGAGAAGGAGGAGGCATGAGGGAATGTTGGAGGTTTGAGGAAAGGAGGCATGGGACACACATTGAATGGGAGACCATCAGCTACTGAGGTTAGCAACTTTTTGACATTTCATGAATATTTGTAAACTTCCCCAACATTAAAAAATTTTTGTAGCAGTAAATTCCTGTAGCATGTGTGTGCATTTGTTTCAGAGAATGCAAGAGAAAAGGCTGGATAAACTGTATTGCACTCTAGATCCAGCACTGGCAGAGAAAAGCCCTAGTAGCTGGACAGGTCCAGCCGACCCCAGGGAGGGAAATACAGGATGGGTCAGGTAGACAAGGGGAGCAGAAGGTGAGGGCTGAGCAGTGTCCTGCCCCCCACCCCCTGACTCCTGACGCACGCACAGGGACTGTGCTCCCTACATTCCCAAGCAGAGTAGAATTGCCTGCCTAGGTGTGGCCTCACCTTCCAGGAGAAGTTGAACTTCCTACGTTCAGAAATTGTTTGAATTTCACTGACATGGATTGCCAATATTGTTTTCCTCCAATATATCCCTGTAATTGCAAACACTAGTGAAGGCTACTTCCAATCATCACCTTCACTTTTACTGAATAAAATATGTTTGCACTGAATAAAACATCTCTCCTCCCTCCCCAAGAGCACACGTTTTTAGTGTTCTCTATCAGGGACCTCTACCTTCCTCTGGGGTTTAAATGCCTATCTTCTAATATACTCCTACTCTGTGGGGGAGTTGTAAAGAAGTCAAGTACATATTCTGAGATGGCTAAAGCAGGCTTTCTCTGTGGAAACTACTGTACTTCACACCCGAAGCACACCTCAGACCTTAAAAGCCTTCCCATGTAGCCTGGAAGCTTCAGACAATGCTTCCACTTCTCATCTTACTTTTGGCTTTCCGGTTACTGCCTTTCACTTTTAAAAGTGTAAGAGAGTCTCCCCTCACACATTCCCTACAGTGTTGTCTCCATGGCAGACAACTAATTATAAACTGAATCTTAAAAGTGAATGCCAGATACTAGAATCCTAAATTAAGGGGTTTCACCCTGTTATTATTTACAAAAGGACATTTGACTACCTGAACCTCATTCACTTTCACATCAGTGTTAACCATGAATTGTATACTAGGAAGAAATAGACACAAGAAGTCCATGTTCCAAGAGCAAACTACTGTATTTGATTTTGTACGTGAAGCTAAGCCATCGAGTGGGTATGTTCACACTGGCTGCATTGGAGCCTTGGAATGGGGCTCTTTGATACGTCCTTAAATAGTTTGTTCCCATCTATTTTCCAAACACTCTAGTAAAGCCACTGTGGAGAACACTTGAATGTTCTACAGGTAAATCATAGGCCAAGCATAAATAGAAGATAAATTGATAATAAATAAATAAAAGATGACAAAAATAGATCATTCAAATAAATTCCAAAAAATTATAGCTTCTATCAGCACTCATATTAATTCAAATCAAGGGACAGAAACCAGAAGAGATAGCCTTTCGTGAGTAAATAAAGTGACCAGGAGAGGACGAACATAGCTTAATTTTAGAATCACAGAAAATTTGCCTTATATTCAGAAGTCCCCTTCTTTACAATAGTAACCGATTGCCTTGGATAGGATACCAGAGTCAACAGTTCTGGTCAGTGTGTATTTTCTTTTGCTGCTGGGTAGCATTTCACGTTGGAGATGACCTTCCTTTCCAACTTTTCCCTCTCTTGACGTCCTGAATTCACTCATTCAGCAAATCACTGAGCATCCACTACATACCTAGCCTTGAGGCACATCACACACATGAATGTCCGTGTCCTTGCAGTGCATGCTCGAGGAAGCTGACTGACTGTTTAAATGGACTGTTCTGGACTATATTGAGAACGGACTCAGAGTGGAAGCATGACAGGAGAGCACAGAAGCCCCTGCCTGCGCCTACCCCCTCTTGTCGTGGCAGTGGCTCGGGCCTGCAAGGCAGCTCTGGCCCTAGAGGTTTTGTAACTGATGCCTCACTCCTCACCACCACCCACCATCCGTCTTCACTCTTTTTTTAAAATTCTTTTTAAAATTTTATTTATTTATATATATTTTATTTCTTTAAGTATATTTTATTGATTATACTATTACAGTTGTCCCATTTTTTTCTTCCCTTTATTCCCCTCTGCCCTGCACACCCCATCCCACTAGCATTCCCCCACTTAGTTCATGTCCATGGGTCATACATATAAGTTCTTTGGCTTCTCCATTTCCTATACTGTTCTTAACCTTTCCCTGTCTTTTTTGTACCTACCATTTATGCTTCTTATTCCCTGTACCTTTTCTTCCTTTCTCCTCCCTTCCCCTCCCTGATGATAACCCTCCATGTGATCTACTTTTCTGTGCTTCTGTTCCTGTTCTCGTTGTTTACTTAGTTTGTTTTTGTTTTTGTTTTTAGGTTCAGTTGTTGATAGTTATAAATTTGTTCTCACTTTACTGCTCATAGTTTTGATCTTCTTTTTCTCAGATAAGTCCCTTCATCATTTCATATAATAAGAACTTGGTAATGAGGGACTCCTTTTACTTTATCTTATCTGGAAAGCACTTTATCTGCCCTTCCAGTCTAAATGATAGTTTGCTGGATAGAGTAATCTTGGATGTAGGTCCTTGCCTTTCATGACTTTGAATACTTCTTTCCAACCCCTTCTTGCCTGTAAGGTTTCTTTGGAGAAATCAGCTGATAGTCTGATAGGAACTCCTTTGTAGGTAGCTGCCTCCTTTTCTCTTGCTGCTTTTAAGATTTCCTTCTTATCTCAAATTTTGGGTAATGTAATAATGATGTGCCTTGGTGTGTGCTTCCTTGGGTCCAACTTCTTTGGGTCTGTCTGAGCTTCCTGGACTTCCTGGAAGTCTATTTCCTGTGCCAGATTGAGAAGTTCTCCATTATTTTTTCAAATAAGTTTTCAGTATCTAACTCCTCCTCTTCTTCTTGCACCCCTATGATTCTGATGTTGGAGCATTTAAAGTTGTCCCAGAACTTCCTCAGCCCCTCCTCATTTTTTTGAATTCTTGTTTCTTCATTCTGTTCTGGTTGAATGTTTCTTTCCTCTTTCTGCTCCAAATCATTGATTTGAGTCCTGGTTTCCCTCAGTGCCTGACACTGAGGATACAAAGATGAAAGAAGGCTTGGTCCCTGTCCCCAAGGAACTTAAAATGTATCTGAGGAAGCAGACATGGAACCATTTTCACTACAAAGTGAAATACTTAGAGGTTGCTGAGTTGCTCAGAGATCACATGGACCACTCGGTCCTTACTGGAAGTAAAAGGAAGTCATCCTGTTGATTGTGAATTCAAGGATCCATTGGCCTAAGGGGAAGCTTGAAGGATGAATGAAATTAGCCAAAAAGAGTAACAAAGGGGAGAATAAGAACATGGGTTATGCTGGCAGAGCCAATAAACCTCCCCGCAGTTGCAGGCAAATGTCCTCAGTTCCCCAGCACACACCGTCCTTGAATGGCTACAACTTCCGGTGACTTCTCAGTGCGCTTGGAACAAAACCCAAACACGTCCTCCATGAACTTGGCTATCTGTCTACCTCTCCTTCCTGTACTGCTCTCACATGTGAGAAAGGGACTTTTGTTTTTATCATAAGTCCTTTTTTTACTTTTTATTTTTGAATTTTTATAACAGTTTATTTGAGCTAAACTGATGACATACGTTGGGGAGCAAGAACTCTAATGATCCAGAGAAAAACTGTCTTGCAGCTTCTTTTATGCACTTGAAATTAAGGAGAGATCATGAGTCCTTTTTTAGAAGACAAGATTTTAAAATACAACTACGACAATATAACTTTTAATGAATGAATGTTCTTTTTGTTTAAAAAAAGAGTGATGGAACAGTGAGATGCAGGAAATAGGGGCATTTGCATGGCACTCGTAACTGTATCTTGCCCTTCCCTCTGATAATCCGGGTAAGGAGCTACATTTCACCGATATTAGACACCCAATAAGTGTAGGCACCCTCTCTTCCTGTACTCTCATAAGTCAAAAACTGCCAGGCAAGGAGCTCTTCCCTGAGCTCCAGACTCTCAGATCCAACTTCCTACTAACCGCTTCTGCTTGCATTTCCCGCAGCGCCTCAAATTCTTTCATGTGGAAAGTGGAATCCAAGATCTCTCCACTCACACACCAGTCTTAGAGCTTTATTTCTCAGCTTGGTCAATGACACCACCAGTCCCTGTCAGCAATGCATGAGACATCAGAAATCCTTCCCTCTTCTCACCTCTGTGTGAGAGCTGCCCATCGAGGCTTTCAGATTCTCTCTTCTACAGCCCCCTCCACTTCTTTTCCTACTTGACATCCTGACAGTCAATGTTTTCCTTTGATCCTTATTATCTTCACGTGAATGACTGCAAAGGCTTCCTCATTGGTATCTGCTGTCCCAGCCTGGGTCTCCTTCCTTCCTTTTCCAAAAGTACAGCTTAACTAAAACTTGTGAGCAGGTAGTTGATTTGGGAGGTGCCCAAGGCAACTGAAATAAGGGAGCTGGAATAGTGAGGCGAAGGGCAAAAATCAATATAAGGATGAGTTATAGTATAAGGAAGATCACTTCTGTGGCTATATGGGGATCAATCCCACTTCTCAGGAACATAGGCTGCCTCTCTAAATTTTTCACTGAGGTGGGACCAGGGGAAGCATCTACTCACTGGCTCCCATTCCACATGATGAGCTTCTGAGTCTGGCAAGGCACCAGAGGCATCTGATACCTGCCTAAAAAAATCTACCTTCCTTCCAAAATGTCTTCTAAAATATAAATCCGATTATTTAAACCCCCTGCTTTAAATCCTCCATTTCACTGATGCTTACAACATGGCACCCACACCCACTCCAAGGGAGTATAAAGTCTGCATGATTTGCCCACCACCTTCCCAACCTTGTCTCCTACCACTCCTCCCCACCAATGCCCTGGGTTCCAGCCACATCAGGCTACGTAATCTTCTCATTCCTTTATGTTTGTTCATCCTTCCTTTTTGAATGTTCTTCTCCACCTGGTGAAATCCTACTCATCATCTAAAACTTAACCCAGCTGTATACCATTTCTCCTGAACCTCCCTGACCCATAAGAAACAGCTAAAGCTCCCCTTCTTTTTTCCTATACCAGAAAAGTACAAGGAAATGTTATAAGTGGAATAGTGTATAAAACCCTGTAATTTCACCCATCAATTTTCTTGTATTACATGCCTGTCATTCCCCCTACTATATTATGAGACCCTGGAATGCAGGGACTACTGTTAATTTTTTTGTGTCTTAAACAATGTTTGGCTCATGGATCCTTCACTAAATATTTCTTGAGTAACAACATGAACTGGTCACTTAAAATGAATCAGTCACTTACTTAATGCACATGCCACTTAAGTTCCTGGGGGAATCAAACCCTTGTCCACATAAAGTTCACCTGAAGCCTTTACCATCACATGGTCACAGAAGGACTAACTGATGAGAGTCAGTTGAAGGTTCCATCCCTCTACCACTCACTCTTCTCTATCATAGAGAACAGCTTTCTGCCTTTTCTTTTCATATTTTACCCTTTAAAATATGGCTCTGTGAGAGCAACTACTATAAATTTTATTAGTTCAGGAACTAGAAAATGGATACTAAATCAGAGGTTTTGGAGAAAGCATCAGGAAAGGGTAAATGGAGACAACACAATGCAGAATAAGAATGGGTTAAATCATTCCATGGGAACCGTCAAAGAAAACAGCAAGAGAACACAAGATCTTCACAAAGAAGACAATGCTTTGTAGCAGCTGCATAGGAAGGAGGAGCATTAAATATTTATTAATGTTGCCCATTTTCAGAAACCATTTGGCCAAAATCCACCTGGCTGGCTCCTGGGGCAGTGGCCCCCACCACCACCGCCACTGAGAGGCTGCCCTTCCCGTACACAGCGTTTTCAGTGGAACCTCCATCGAACTCACAAGGGCTCTGCGCAGTGTCACATGCGTCCCCACAAGGGCCCTGTGTGTTTATTATCTAGTATCGACATTCAAATTTGAAAATCGTCACTCATTGCCAAGTTCTCCAAGATACTAAAACATTTAGATTAAATGATCTACTCAAATTATGAGGGAGGGGAGAGAAAGTACATGAGAGAGAGTGCACACACTGTCCTAGCAAGCTGGGAAAATGGTAGGCTCCCTGAAAATTAACGGTATCATTCTTGGTATGTATCAATATTTTAATATGGTTTCTTTTAATTCTCTTTCTTTTAACTCCATCTGAAATTAGGGAGGGAAAAAACACCTTAAAAGAGTGGGCCTATATACCCTCTGGTCATGCAATGAGCAAAGCTCTCCACTGTGCAGCTGTGGGGTCCCGCAAGGCACTCAGGGGAGGCAGCAAAAAGGAGGAAGACACTCCCTGCCACTGAAAGACCTAACAGCCCAGGACCAAAATCCCCTATGAGACGTTCTTCTTTCTCCATGTCCATGCCATAGAATATGCGCATTCAGATTTTTAAAATAAATGATGTTTAATGTACTTGAAGTCTTTTAATAGAGAAGTTATATAAGTAAGTTAAGAAACTTGTTTTTTGCCCTAAAAGTAAGGGTAGTCTGCATTCATGGTCTCTACTAACTCATTGTCTATTCAACTCTAAAGCCACTAAAATGTGATTTCTGCCTCTGCTAGCTAATTTTGAAACTGCTTTTGCCAAATGCCAGTGACATGGACAATTTCTTCTCTTTAAATTAAATGATCTCCATTTGGAATCTGACATAGTTAGTAACTTTCTGAATCAAACTCTTATTCACTGGAGTCAGTCTCTCTGGTTTTCCAATGTTCTCTCTCTTGTTGTTTTTTCTTGGGCTTCTCTTCTTCCTACTTCTCAAAATTTTATTCTCAAATCTCCTATCTTATTCTAAAATATTCCTGATAACTTTTATGCACACCCATAACCTAATCCTTCACTAAAAACTGGTGGCTTTCAAACTTCCCTCTTTAGTTGAGGTCTCTTCCCTTAATACCAGCCCCACATCTGATTGGATAACATACCTCCACATCAATGTCCCATAGACATCTCTAATATTAAAGCCTAAAACCAAGAGCATCTTTCCCTTACATTCCTGATTCTCCTTGGCTATTCCCTACCTAGGTGAATGGCATTCCCATCCAACCCAGTTACCCTTGTGAAAACCTGGAAGTACTCATTGACTTGTACCTATGCACACACCTGAGCCCTCAACAATGTATTGATCAGCAAACACTGTCTACTTGCTCCTAACCATCTCTATCATCAAAGTCTTACTTAAGGCCTTCATAACTTTTCTCTTAGATTATCTCAGCAGCCACTTTTGACCCCTTGCAGTCCAGAGCAATCCTTCTCAAATACGAACCTGACCTATGTCACTTAAAACCAAAACTTCAAACTGCCTTTCCATCTTCTTCCACATCAGCTCTTACTACTCTCTAGTCACACTTTTTATTATGATCATATTCTGACGACTTACAGGTTCCCTACAAAAGCCATGTTCTCTTGTTCCTTTGTTCTAGGTGGACAAATCAGTTCCTAGGTGGAAATTTCAGTTCCTTTGGTCTAGGTGGACAAATCTCCTCTCTCCTTTACCTGGCTAAAGCCTACACATTCATCCCAGCACTACTAATTTGTGCAAATAGTTCAAGAGCTGGGTTAAGATTTATCTATGCTATAATAATAATAGTGTGCAGCAGCAGTAGCAAAAAAAAAAAGAAAGAAAGAAAAAACAACTAACATTTACTGTGGGCTCACCAGTCACAGTGGTTCTCAAACTTAAATGTGTAGAGCAGTCATCTAGGAATACATGAAAATGATGGTCTCCAGGGTCCATCTTAGTATTTAGATTCATCAGATTTGGGGCTGGGCTCAAAATACTCCATTTCTAACAAACTATTCCCGGTAATTCTGATATAGGTGGTCCAGGAATCATATTTTGAAACACACTGAACTACTGGCTCCCCTCCAATCTACTCAATATATTACCACCAAATTAATATTCATACAATAGCTTTTATAACTTTAAAACATCAAGTACTTGGGTACCAAACATGATTATGTGCTTCACACATATCTGTGAACTATATTAAACCCAGTGAGGCTGGTATTATCTATAGATAAGGAAACAGGTTATAGGTGTTAACTTGATCAAATTCACACATAGGATGACAGCATTTAAGCTTGGGCTTTTGTCCCATGATATCATGTCTTAGATCATTTACTGCTACATAAAAATAATAGTCAAAAGTTTCAGTAGTGTCCTCATAACTGTCAACTACATCAAATCCTTGGCCTGGATTTGAAGGCTCTTAAGAATCTGCCCCTATATTACCATTAAATTTATTTCTCAACTTGACTGGGCTAAGGGAAGCCCAGATAGCTGATAACACATTATTTCTGAGTGTGTCTGTGAGGGTGTCGACATGGGAATTGGTGGACTGAGTTAAGCAGATGGCCCTCCTCACTCTCAGCAGACATAATCCAGCTCATTGAGGACCCACATGAAACAAAAAAGGTGGAGGGTGAATTCACTCTCTGCTTGAGCTGTGACATCCATCTTCTCCTGCCCCTGGACTTCCACTTGGGCTTTTGGACTCAGACTGGGACTTATATCATCAGCTGCCCTCTCCCCCTTTCTTAGGCCTTCAACTGGGACTGCATTACACGACTAGCTTTCTTGGTTCTCTAGCCTGCAGTTAGCACATCATGGGACTTCTCTGTATCCCTAACTGCAGGAACAAATTCCTGGAATAAGTCTCTTATCAATATTTATGTATTATCTATTGGATCTGTCTCTCTGGAGAATTCTAATTAATATTTTGCTACTAGAGTTGCTCTAGAAGAACAGAATTTTAAAAATACAGTCTCTAAGAGAATTCCAGTCAAAATGGTGGCATAGGAACACACAGCTCTCCTCTTCACACAACCACATCAAAATTACAACTGAATCATAGAACAATCATCACTCAGAACCATCAGAAATCAAGCTGAATGGAAGTCTGACAACTATGGAATTAAAAAACCTCATCCATCCAGATGTGTAGGAGGAGCAAAGATGCAGAACAGGTTGGTCCCATATCTATGTGTGGAGGGGATAAAATATCGGGAGGAGTATCTCAGGAGTGAGCATTCCCAGTCCCATACCAGACCCCCCAGCCCAGAGTACCAGTGACGGGAAGATAAGTCCCCATAAATTCTTGCTGCAAAAACCAGCAGAGATTGAACTGGTGGGAGAATCTTCTGGAGTCCCAACCAGCCCCTCTTAAAGAATCTATACATGAACTTACTCAGGCTCACTCCCTCTGAGCTCCAGCACCAGGGTAGCAGCTTGAAAGGTACAAGTGGCATACAAGGAGGAACTGAAGTGTCTGGCATCAAGGTGAGACCTGGAGGACAGCTTTGTCCCAGACAGAAGATGGGGAGAGCCAAAGGGCTGGCATATCTGAGACTCCATCAACCTGGCTAATACTGTTTGCACAACCCTGGAGATACCCTCAAGGTTCTGTCCCACACAACTTATAGCTGTTAACAGTGGCACCTGCATATGAATGGCTGGTCTTGGCTCAAGCTTCACAACTTCCTAAATCCTATTAAACAAGCAACATCTGGCCTCAGTGAGCCTCCAGTCCCCGTACCCCTTGCTAAGTGGTCCCAAGCCCAGTACTAGCAGCAGCCAGCCTAGATTCACACCTTGGCTTCACCTGGGAATGTCCAAGCCTAGCACAAGTAGCAACCATCTCAGATTGCTCTATAGCTCTGGCAGGGTGGTCCTGGGTAAAACATAGGTGGGGGTTGACCTCAGCCTGCACCACCTGGGAAACTCCAGGGACCGCACACCCAATGGACAGCTACAAGCCACACTGGATCACCACCACCCTGCCCCTGTCCAACTGATCCTCCACAGAGGGTGGAGGTTGGTGGTTAATGGTCACAGCCAATCCTTGCAGCTGACTGGCCTGAGTAAATCCCTCCATTGACCTGCCAACAACAACCAAAGGGTCAACTACAAGAAGAGGGTGTACTCAGCTGACATGAGGGCACACCTTGAGTACCGAGCTTGGGTGATAGTGGAGGTTGTACAATTGGACCCTATAGGACAACTACTGCATTAGGCCATGATACCAAGGCAGGGAGTCATAGCAGCTCTACCTAATACACAGAAACAAACACAGGGAGGCTGCCAACATGAGGAGTCAAAAAACATAGCCCAAATGAGAGAACAGATTAAAACTCCGGAAAAAGAACTATATAAAATGATGATAAGCAATCTTTCAGATGCAGAGTTCAAAACACTGGTTATAAGGATGCTCAAGGAACTTAACAATGGCCTCAGCAACATAAAAAGGATCTAATCAGAAACAAAGGATACATCAACTAAAATAAAGAACAATTTTCAGGGAAACAACAGTACAGCGAATGAAGCTGTACTTCTCATTATTGGGAATCAAATCAATAATTTGGAACATAAGGAAGCAAAAAACAACCAATCAGAATAAGAAAAAAAGATAATTTTTAAAAATGAATATAGTTTAAGCAGTATCTGGGACAACTTCAAGTGTTCCAACATTCACATCAGAGGGGTGCCAGATGGAGAAGAGAAAAAGCAAAAAATTGGAAATTTCTTTGAAAAAATAATGAAAGAAAACTTCCCTAATTTGGTGAAGGAAATAGACATGCAAGTCCAGGAAGCACAGAGAATCCCAAACAAGATGGATGCAAGAAGGTCCTTCTCCAAAACACATCATAATTAAAATGCCAAAAGTTAAAGATAAAGGGAGAACCTTAGAAGCAGCAAGAGAAAAGCAGTTAGTTACCTACAGGGGAACCCCGCTAAGACTGTCAGCTGATTTCTCAAAAGAAACTTTTCAGGCGAGAAAGGACTGGCAAGAAATATTCAAAGTCATGGAAAGCAAGAACCTATAGCCAAGAAAGCAAGAAGCTACAGCCAAGATGGCTCTACCCAGCAAAGATATTATTTAGAATCAACAGGCAGATAAAGAAAAAAACTAAAGGAGTTCATCATCACCAAAATACTATTATATGAAATGTTAAGGTATTTATTTAAGAAAAGATTAAAACTATGAACAATAAGATGTCAAAAAATACATACCTGTCAACAATTGAATCTAAAAAACGAACTAAGCAAACAAGAATTGATATGGAGAATGTTTTGATGGTTGCCAGATGGGAGGGGAGTGTAGGGGGATGGGTGAGGAGGTAAGGGGATTAAGAAGTACAAAATGGTAGTTAAAGAATAGCCATGGGGATGTAAAGTATGATAAAGGAAATGCAGTAGCCAAAGAACTTATACATGTGACCCATGGACATGAACAATGGTGTGGGGATTGCCTGAGAGAGTGGGGGGTGCTGGATGGAGGGTGGCAAAGGGGAAAAACTGGGATAACTGTAATAGCATAATCAATAAAATATAAAAAATTTTAAAAATTTAAAATACAGTTTCTGAATTGGTACTTGTGTTTTTGGAATTGGCTAAGATGCTAATTCTATATCCAGCAGTAAATAACACTGATGCGGGACGGTGTAAGAGAAGTAAGATGGTGGCAGTAGTGGCGCTGGAGTTCCAGAGAGCCCAGTCTCTACTCGGCACAGACCAGGAGGCCTCCACTGATATGCTCCACTCCATAGTGAACCGTGGCATTCAGGAGAATGATGAAGGGGCAGTAAAGGCCAAAGAGCAGAGCATCCCGGAACTGGGGCTCTCCTGGCGAAGAATGGACAAGCTGCAGAGCTTGGAGGACTCCTGAAGTACGTGAGACCCTTCTTGAGTTCCATCAGCAAGGCTAAAGCAGCTCACCTTGCCTGATCTCTTCTTGATCTGTTTCTTGATATGGAAGCAGTTACAGGGCAGGAGGTCGAGTTGTGTTTAGAGTGCATCAAATGGTTTCAATCAAAGAAAAGAACTTTTCTTATGCCAAGCTTTGGAGGTGAGATTGGTGTCTTTGTACTTTGATATCAAGAGATTTCCAGGGAGCACTGCATTTCGGTTCTCAGCTGTTGTGAGAGTTGAAAAAGATGAATGACAAAGCCCTTTTGGCAGAAGTACAGCTTTTAGAAAGCAAACCATACCATGCCCTGAGCAACTTACTCAAAGCCCAAGCTGTCTTAACCTCTGCTCTAACCACGGCAAATGCCATCTACCACCCTCCTAAATTGCAGGCCACCTTGTATACGCAGTCAGGCATTATCCATGCAGCAGAGGAGGATTGGAAAACTGCATACTCATATTTCTATGAGGCATTTGAGGGTTATGACTCCATTAATAGCCCCAAGACTTATATCTCTGAAGTACATGTTGCTGAGCAAAATCATGCTTAACACCCCAGAAGAAGTCCAGGCTCTGGTGAGGAGGAAGTTTGCACTTTGATATGCAGGG
This sequence comes from Mormoops blainvillei, assembly GCA_004026545.1. Classification (NCBI taxonomy): domain Eukaryota; kingdom Metazoa; phylum Chordata; class Mammalia; order Chiroptera; family Mormoopidae; genus Mormoops; species Mormoops blainvillei. Next base: position 43,058 of record PVJD01006348.1, read on the forward strand.
AGGCAGATAGAAGCATTAAAATGTGTGGCCCAGGCTAGCAAGGACAGATCACTGGCAGATTTTGCAAAGGCCCTGAGAGATTACCAGGCAGAGCTCCAGGATGACCCAATCATCAGCACATGTTGGCCAAGTTGTATGACAATTTACTGGAACAGAATCTGATCCAAGTCACTGAGCCTTTTTCCCGAGCACAGATTGAACACATATCTAGCCTCCTCAAACTCTCCAAGGTCGATGTGGAAAGGAAATTATCACAGATGATTCTTGACAAGACATTTCATGAGGTCTTGGACCAGGGGGAAGGTGTCTTGATTATTTTCAATGAACCTCCAGTAACTAAAAGTTATGAAGCTGCTCTGGAAACAATTCAGAACCTGAGTAAAGCAGTGGATTCTCTGTACAACAAAACCAAGAAACTGACAGAGAGCTGGATCTGTAACGGTCCTTTGGAGAGCGTGTGAGGTGAAAGAGTGAAAACTTTGGGGGAAATGCTAGGAGATTCTTTTTTGTTTTTATTTTACTTTTCGCTCGGAAAGTTTTTAAACCCTCATTTAGTGCATCTGTGTTCCAGCTGATAGGTGTGCCAGTTTTCATGTAATCTTTACTGGCCCAACTTGGGAGTGGGGACATTGCTTTAAAAAATGAGAAAAAAAGAAAGAGAAAAGATTATCCTAAATAAAAGGAAAAAGGCTTAAACTACCTGAAGCTGTGCTCCCTGCCTTCTGGGAGAGGGTCGCCAAGCCAGGTGCCCCGCCAGCCACTGGAGCTCCTGGCCCACCTGCTGGACACCACCACCAAAGCAGTAACTTTTTACTCTGCACTGAACCAAAACAAACAACTGTGCATAGACTACTATTTTCTTTTTTTATTTGAAATGAGGCGTTTTGGTGTTCTTATTCCTGTCATATGGGCTGTCCACCCAACTTCCCTCCAGCAATGGCTCCAGCAGACTGACCAGAGGTCCTGTCACCACCCCAGCAGCAGCAGCAGCAGCTCCACTCCGACCTGCGAAGGGATGGGGACAAGGCCAGGTGCTAGTGTCCACCACGGCCACACGGGAGCAGTGTGGGTCCTCAGGGCGTCTGCTGTGCATGTGGCTCTCTTTAACACAGTACACGAGATTAGAGGTTGTTTTCATTGCCTTTCTCCTCTGCCCTTTCTCTTCGCCTTCTCTTTTCCCCCTCTCTCAACCAGGGGACCCTCACGTATCTCTCTTCCTTCCCCCTTTCCCCCTCTTGGGAAGTCAGGCTGCCTGACGTCCATTAGTGTCTCTCCCTCTGTCTCGCCCCTCCTCTCCCCTGCTGGCAGATGGGTTTATTCCTTTTTTAAACAGTGAACATTGAAATGAGACTGTGGGATGCGGGTTTGTTTGTTTGCTTGTTTGTTTTCATTTTTGTTGGGTTTTCGAGCAACATCATGTTCCCCTCCCAGGGAGCTTCTTTATTTACCTCTTAGCAAGAGAAGGGAACTGAGGGACAGCACTGCGTTTCAGTATGCTTTGTGTTATGATGAAATTGCAAGGCTTGGTGCTCAGCTCCGTTTTCTGTGTCCTCTCATCTCTTTGCCTTCTCCCTTTGCCTTTCTCTCTCTTCCTCTTCCTTGCTGCTGGCCTCCTTTTGTCTTTCCTTCCCTTTCTCGGATTATCCTTCCAGGTTTTTGGAATAAATTTATATTTTGTAAAAGGATTTTATTGTACTAGGTTTTGCATCCTCACTGAATCTGACTGGCTTTTATTTTCCTCTCCAAGGTCAGGTTTTTGTTCTCAACATCTCTCATCATCATGGCCAGTCACTGCTTGGTTTTGGCACCATCAATATCAAATGTACAAATGGTTCTGGCTAACCAACACCAGGTATATCTGACACTCAGATGAGTTCCAATAAAAACAATGTAGAAAAACGAAAGGAAAGAAACGCCAATAGCCCATGGTGTGTACTGTTTATACAGATTTTGCAAAATATCTGCACTGGGTACTTCTGATTAACTACTCATAAGAAACAAGGAGCTAAGTAACTCCGTACATGATACTTTCGAACATTTTTAGAAAGCTAAGGACTATAATGGCACTGGTCAGTGATGAAGGAAAAGGAAAAGATGAACTACTTAATTTCCAATACTCCCCCACATGAATGCTTTCTGATAATTTTCCCATCAACATTCCCTTTCCTGTGAGATTGTGAATCTCTTCTCTAGTGCCGTTCTCTAACTACCACAGATACTTAGGTCTTCCTTAAACAAAATTTTAAGATCTTAGAACTATAAGGGAACTTAGTAAGCATTGCCCTCTGCTTCACAGGTAGAAGAAATTGAGACCCCGTGGGAAGAGCCTGGCCCATGGCCATAGTGGCAGAGCAGGGACTGGGTCCTGGTTGTCCTGGCCCTTAGGTCAGTGTTTCTTCCACACAAAAGGCCGCCTCCCTCTGTTTATTGAGAAAACAAAAACAACACTTTGCTCTTAGTATGAAGGAGCTTTACGGAGTGATGGAAATGTTCAAAACTGACTGAGATGATGGTTGCGCAACTCTATACATGTACTAAAAATCATTGAATTGTACACTTAAAATGAGTGAATTTTAGACTATGTGAATTACACCTCAATAAAGTTGTTAAGAAATATTGTCCTTAGAGAATGGAATTTCATCAGAAGCAGATGCTGGCACGCGATAAACAGCAATAAATTATAGTTATTGCCTATGATTTGCCAAATGAATGAATGAGTGAATAAAAATATGCAAACTTTTATTTTCTTACTATTCATTCACTTTACCACATAAAATTTGGCTTCTATCCCCAGGAAGGAGCTGATAACTTGTCCAAAGTCCATAGATGCTTAAGGGCTTAGGAGCAGAGCTGGGATCGGCCAGGCTCCCAAGTCTGTGCTCTTAACCACACTGCTCAAGCTGCGTCCCATAAGCACTGAATAGCTGTTAGTTGGTGCTATTCCCAAATCTGCAAACAGCTGGATTACCTAGGTCCCAAGATTTAGCCAAATTGGTTTGTATCACTTTTTCAGCAGGGAGAGGGATATGTGAGTTTTTTCCTAAAGAACAACAAGAAGGGTTTTGAAGGAGCAGAAAGAGTATGGATTGGAGAATCAGAAAGGTGAAGTGTGAATCCATGTTGCTGGCTGTGCGATGATGGTGGGCACGTTACCTAATTGCTCTGAGCTGGTTCCTTTGCAAACTCAGAGAAGTGCCACCATCTTTGTAGAGTTATCACAAGATTTTAATGAAACAATGTCTGTGATGTCCCCAGTATCCTACCTGGCACACACTAGGCATTCAATAAATGCCAAATGGCTGAAAGGAAAGAAATGGAGGAAAGAACCAAAGGAGATAAAGCATCAAAGGAAAGGACAGTAAACGGATAACATGAGCAAGACAAAGATAGAAATAGCAGGCAGAAAGTAGTGCTTAATACCATTTGCGTCAATTTAAAACACACCACAAGGTTTTAAGGACAAGCATCTAGAAGGCATACATTAAATCTAATAAAGGGAGGTTTTTTTTAGGGGGCGAAGAATACGATGAGATGAAAGATAAATACAGAATGAGACAGAGATGTGTGTGAGCTGCTGTTGATGGTATGCACGAGAAATCCCAGACACTCACATTCCTACAGACATCACGGTTATGCACACACATCTTCCTTGTACTCACACACAGGCAAGAAGAGAAGGAAGAAAGGCCAGATTTTTGCCCACTCAATTTTTGTTCCCCCCACCTACCAACTGTTCCGAAAGTCTACCTGCTCCTGGACCCAGTGAGCCTAAAATCCTCAACAAATTCTCTGAGGCGCTCGCTCGCCACAGCTACCTGGCCACCACTCCTCCTTTTCCTCCTCAAGTGCCAAGGTTGCTTGCCAAGGGCTTGTTTCTTAACTATGTTTGCTGTTTCTAAAGAATACATCATTAGACAAATTAAAGACTTCGGGGTGGATTTACATCTTCCCATAGGAACTGCCTTGTATATAAGTACACAGTTGGCTCAGTTAAGAACAGAGGGCAGAAAAGCTGACAACTTCATCCGTCAAGCTTTCAAAAATGAAATTGAGGAGCAGGTCCGAACAAGCAAGGTCCATCTGTTTAGAATTTTTCTGTCTAATACAGTAGGCACATATGGCCATTGAGCACATAAAATGTGTTCAAACTGATACATGCTTTAAGTGTAAAATGTACAAGATTTTAAAAATTTAGCATGAAAAAATGTATTATATCTTACATTAATAATTTTATATTAATTACTTGTTAAAATGATAATATTTGGGGTATATTAGGTTAAATATATTATTAAAATTAATTTTGCCTATTTCATTTTACTTTTTTAATATGACTTCTAGAAAATTTAAAATTACATATATATGGCTTATATTATATTTCTATTAAAGAGCATAGGTCTGGACTTCCTCCACCAGTGTGTTTCAATCCCTATTTTACCAAAGTAACCTCCTCTGATAACAACATTTAATGATCTTGTAATTTGAATAAGAGCTTCTATCTGCCCAATTTCACACTCATATGTGCTAGTCAACCTATTTCCAACCTCACTTATTTTATAATATTCTGTGTTTTCTTTCAGATGGCTATAATGAGCCTAGAGTTTCTCATATATTTCACATGAGCTTTTTAGCCACATTTATTTTAATTTTCACATTTTTGGTAACCATAACAAAAGAAAAACTTAAGATGAGTTGAAGGATGATGGTTCAGTTGATGAAGCTGAGAAATGCTTTTTTCTTCTCTTATTTGCTGAAGTGACAGTGTAGGATGGTGGTCACTCTTCCTCTAGTTCATTGATCTATACATGCCAACAATAAAAAATAGCTGGGTCAAAACCAAAGGCACCGTAAGAAGAAAAACCTACAGATCAATATGCTTTATGGGCATTGATGGGAAAATCCTCAATGAAATACTAGCAAACTGAGTTCAACAGCACATTAAAAAGATTATAGACTACAGCCAAGCAGGATTTATTTATAGAATTGAAAGATGGTTAAACACACAAAAATCAATTGATATAATACACCACATTAACAGAAAGGAAAACACCTACATAAGCATCTCAATTTACACAGAAAAATTGTGTGACAAAATTCAACACTCTTTCAAGATAAAAACACCCAACAGATTAGGGATAAAAGAAAGTTTCCTCAATTTGATAAAAGCCATATATAAAAAATCCACAACCCACATGATACTTACTTGTGAAAGACTAAAAGCTTTCTCCCTAAGATCAAGAACAACACAAGGATGCCTGTTTTTACCACTTCTATTCAAAATAATACATGCTAGAAGTTCTATCAAAAGCATTTAGGGGGAAAAAATAAATAAAAGACACCCAAATTGGAAGTAAGTAAGTAAAATTCTCTCTGTTCACAAAAGACGTGGCCTTATATGTATAAAATCCCAAATATTTCACCAAGAAAAAAAACAATTATAACTAATAAATGAGTTCAGCAAAATTGCAGGATGCAAAATCAACACACAAAAATCAATTATGTTTTTATATGCTAACAATGAACAACTGGAAAGGAAATTCAGAAAACAATTCCATTTATAATAGCATTAAAAAGAAAAGAATACCCAGGAATAAACTTAACCAAGAAGGTGAAAAACTTTAATACCGAAAACTACAAAACACTGGTGAAAGAAATTTTAAAAGATATATATAAATGAAAAGACATCCCTTAGTTCATAGATCAGAAGATCTCATATCATCAAGATAGCAACACCATCCAAAGCAATCTATAGATTCAATGTATTGTCTATCAAATTCCCACAGGATTTTTTTTCCTGCAGAAATAGAAATGCACATCTAAAAATGTACATGGACTCTCAAGGGGTCATGAATAACCAAAATAATCTTGAAAAAAGAAGAGAAGAAAGAACCAAGTTAGAGCACTCATGCTTGCTGATTTCAAAACTTACTACAATAATCAAAACAGTATGGTACTGGCATAAAGATGATACAATATATAGATCGACAGAATAAGATAGAAAGCCCAGAAATAGAGAAATTAACCCTCACATATGTGTCGATTAATTTTAAGTAAGAGTACAAAGACCATTCAATAGGAAAAGGACAGATTCTTTAACAATTGATGCTGGGAAAACAGGTTATCTACATGCAAAAGAATAAAGTTGGGACGATATCTAATCATGTACAAAAATGTACTCAAAATTGATCAAAGATCTAAACATAAAAGCTAAAACTATAACATTCTTAGAGGACATAGGAGGAAAGTTTCATGATACCAGATTTGGCAATAATTTCTTAGAAGTGACACCAAGAGCACATACAACAAGAAAAAAATAAATGAAATATGACAGATACAAAAGGACATAAGCTGCATGATTCTACTTATACGAGATAACTAGAATAGTCCAATTTATTGAGACAGAAAGTAGAAGGGTGGCTGCCAGAGGCAATGGGGAGTTATTGTTTAATGGGTACTAAGTTTCTGTTGGGATAAAAAATTCCTGCCAAGGGGAGATGGGTGATGATTGTTCAACACTCTAAATGTACTTAATACCACTGAACTGTATATTTAAAATGGTTAAAATGGTAAATTTGACATTATGTATATTTTATCACAATAATAATATCATAAAAAAGAAGAGCTAAGGGTCTTCTGGGTTGCTATAAGATAACGGTAGCTACCTGTATTAGTCAGGGTTCTCCAGAGCAACAGGACAACACAGAGAGAGAAATTTATTATAAGGAATTGGCTCATATGATTACAGAGGCTAAGGAGTTCCATGATCGGCCATTGGCAACCTAGAGACTCAAGGAAAGCCAGTGGTATACTTCAGTCCCAGCTCTAAGGCCTGAGAATCAGTCCCAGGGCAGGAGAAACCTGATGTCCCAGCTCAGGTGCTCATGTAGAAGAAGGGGTAAATCCTTTCTTCCTTCACCTTTTTGTTCTGTTCAGACCGTCAATGGATTGGAGGATGCCCACTAACATTAGGGAGGGCAATCTGCTTTACTGTGTCCACCAATTCAAATGCCAACCTCATCTGGAAACATCGTCATAGGCACATCCAGAATAATGTTAAGCGAAATATCTGCGCATCCATAACACAGCCAAGTAGACATACAAAATTAACCACACCGAGTCCACTCCTTCTCAGTTTGGCATCCACACACATCTCTTAAACCATACTTAATCTCCAAATAAAGACAATAACAAGGTCCTAATTTTGCCTAACATAATACAACTATCCTGCATACAACTGAAAAAGCACTAACCCTTTCTGCAGAAAAAGAAATAAAGTCCTTGAGTGATGTTTACTTTTCTCCTTGATGTTCTATACTTAAGTATTGTGATATAGCCCTGGCTGGTGTGGTTTGAGCGCTGGCTTGTGAACCAATGGGTTGCTGGTTCAGTTCCCAGTCAGGGCACATGCCCGGGTTGTGGGCCATGTCCCCAGTAGGGGGTGCGTGAGAGGCAACCACACATTGATGTTTCCCTCTCTTTCTCCCTCCCTTCCCCTCTGTCTGAAAAATAAATAAAAAATCTTTGAATATTATGATATAAAACTTAAAATACTTAAGCATTATGATATTAAGTCAATACAGTGTATGTTACAGTATATGTAAGACAGAAAAGAAAACAAAGATATTTGTTTTGTATTCATAACAAAATAAGGAGAAAATACTCATGACAATTACTGTCCTCAGTCTGTAACTGGTCACATGGTCCTTGCTGATATTTGTAAGTACCTTCTACTACCTATTCTGTATTCCTTTTACCTTCAGCAAACACCTCAGGTGGTCATGGTTCTTTACTTGATGGACTGACCCTAATCTCCATTCCTGAAGGGTCAGGGCCATTAGCAATTCTGCCTGGATTAGATTGTTGTTGTTTTCCATTGACCTTACTCAGGGCATAGTAATACTGAGAGACACCCAAAGGGGGTCTCCGGTACTCCTTACTTCCATTATGGAATTGCAGTACAATTTCCCCTTGGTAGTCAAGATTAATCACCCCAGCCAGCACAGTAAATCCCTTCTTTGCCTGTTGATCAAGAGCATGAGGATCCAAAGTGGCCAGGTGGCAGTCTTAACTTTCAGTTCAATGGAATCTTTGTTGTGTCTCCTGATGGAAGCATTCCTCCCTCTGGAACTAAGAAGCTTAGGCTAGTAGAGCATGGCTTTGCAGGAACCGGAAAAAAAAATTTGCTAGTTGGCCGCTAGTTGTAATAGTGAACTGATATCACTACTGTTTCCATCTCTTGATTCCTGGAGATGGGAGAAACAACACTGTATATTGAACACTGATTCAGAGTATATTCAGCCTTCTGGAGAACTTTGTCCCAGCAAGGTATTGTTACCCAGTGGGCACTGTAAATGAGTCTTCAAAAGGCCATTCCGCTGTTCTGTCAGGCCAGCTGCTTCATGATGGTAGAGAACACGGTAAGACCAATTAATACTATAAGTATGGGCCTACTGCCACACTTTTATTGTGAAGTGAATACTTTGATCAAGCAACGCTGTGTGGAATACCATGATGGTGGATAAGGCATTCTGTAAGTCCCGAGATGATAATTTTAGCAGAAGTATTGACGCAGGGAAGGCAAATCCATATCCAGAGTGTCTATTCCAATAGAAACAAAATGCTTCCCCTTTCATGATGGAAGTGTTCGATGTAATCAGCCTGCCACCAGGTAGCTGATTGATCACCCCAGAGAATAGTGCTGTATCAGGGACTGTGCTGGTCTTTGCTGCTGGCAGATTGGCACTCAACAGTGGCCAAAGCCAGGTCAGCCTTGGTAAGTGGAAGTCTATGTTGTTGAGCCCATCAATACATCTTCCATTTCTACCACCATGCCACTTTGTTCATGAGCCCATTGGGTGATGACAGGGGTGGCTGGGAAGGAGGCTGACTGGTATCCACAGAATGGGTCATCTTATCCACTTAATTATTAAAACCCTCCTTTGCTGATGTCACCCTTTGGTGGACATTCATAAGAGAGTTACAAATATCTCCACGTTTTGGTTTTTTTTTTGCTCATTCAGAGAGTTCTATTTACTTACCACTTCCCTGAATTACCTTGTCACCAATTTTCCAATCTTATTCCTTCCACGTCCCTGACCATCCAGCCAAACCACTGGCTGTAGCCCATGAATTGGTATATAGTTGCACATCTAGACATTTCTCCTTCCAAACAAAGCGAACAACCAGGTGTGCTGTTCAAAGTCCTGGGAAGACTTCCCTTCACCATTGTCCTTCAGGGATGTCCCAGGACAGGGCCAGAATGCTGCAACTGTCCACTTTGGGGCAGTATCTGTATATCAGGCAGAAACACCTGTGAGCCAGGCCTAGGTCTTCTCTTTACCAACTGGCTGTAGGGAACTCTGTATGAGGCCATTCACATAGGCTGGGGGGAGAAGGGGGACCGTGGGCATTTGGGCCACTTCTTCATGTAACTAACATGTGCCTCCAGGGACTGCCCAGGCTCGATCACATATCTACAGCTTGCATTTGATGCCTGTATGGCTTGCCGGGTCAGATAACTTCAGTTAGATAGTCAGCTCAGGTTGCATGGTAACTTGGTGGCCCATGGTTAAACATTCAGTCTCTATCAATGCCCAGTAGCAGCCCAAGAGTTCCTTTTTTTCAAAAGGAGAGTACTTATCTGCAGAGGGTGTAAGGTCTTTTCTCAAAAATCCTAAGGGTCTGTGTTGAGAATCACATATGGAAGCCCACCAGAGACTCAAAGCAGCATCCCTCTCCACCACTGACACTTCAGGTACCACTGGATCTGCTTCATCTCATGGCCCAGATGGCAAGGCAGCTTGCACAGCAGGCTGGGCCTGTTGCAGAGTCTTCTCTTATCTGGGTCCCATTCAAAACTGGCATTTTTGGGGATCACTCAGTTAATGGGACAGTATAACACATCCAACTGAGGAATATGTTGCCTCCAAAATCCAAAGAGAACCACTAGGTATTGTGCCTCTTTGGGTGTAGGAGGGGCCAGATGCAATAACTTCTTCTTCACCTTAGAAGGGATATCTCTACATCTGCCTCTGGACTCCTGGAGATGTCAATGAGATAGAAGTCCCCTGAATTTTTGTCAAATTTATTTCCTACCCTCTGGCACACAAATGTCTTACCAATAAGCCCAGAATAGTTACTAATTCTTGCTCTAATCAGCATCATGGAGCAAGTTTCATTCCTCATAATGTCATCAGCATAATGGATCAGTGTGATATTTTGTGGAAGGGAAAGGTAATCAAGATCCCAGAGAAGGAACTATTGACTTAGGACCGGAGAGTTGATATACCCCTAGGGTAGGATAGTGAAGGTGTGTTGCTGGTCTTGCCAACTAAAGCAAGCACTTTCTGTTGGCCTTTGCTAACAGATATTGAGAAAAAAGCATTTGCCAGATGCCAACTGCATACCAGGTACCAGTTAATTTGCTCCAAGCAATGAAACCACATCTGGTACAGCAGCTGCACTAGGAACCACCATTTGGTTAAGCTAATAATAACCCACTGCCATTCTCCAAGATCCATCTGTCTTCTGTATAGGCCCGTTAGCAAGCTGAATGGGGATGTGGTAGGAATCACCACTCCTACATCTTTCAAGCCCTTGATGGTGACACTAATCTCTGCCACACGAAAGCAGTATTGCTTTGGGCTTGCTGTTTTCCTAGGCAGAGGCGGTTTCAACGGCTTCTGCTTGGCCTTTCCCACTGTAATGACCCTCAGTCCACAAGTCAGGGGGCCAGTGTGGGGATTCTGCCAGCTGCTTACTATGCCTATTCTAATTATGAGCTCCAGAAGTGGGGGGGCAACCGCAGGACAGTCTGATGGCTCACTAGTCCCACTGGGAGACAGGCCTGAGCTAACCTCACTGATAACCTCATTGATAACCTCATCTCCTTGAGTCCCTGCCCTGAATAGTGGATCAGAGTGATACTTTGGGCCTCCTGAAATTAATATTAGTTCCAAGCCAGCATCCAGCAGTTCCCCCCAAAATCTGATTATTTTCTTTTCCCCAGGCACAGTTATTCTGGTAAAAGATCATCGTCACCTTTGGAGAAAGCTGGAGGAAAGATTAAAAGTATAAATGTGGGTAGTACACGGGAGACTTTCCTCAAAGAGATCAGCCTCTCCTTCATTCAACGGGCTCTAGGGATTGCAAACCAGTCTGTGTTTAAGAATTAAGACGCTATGACTCTGTTTTCATGATTCAGGTTAGACTTCTTTTCATTTAATCTATCCAGATCAGGTAAGAATTTATTTGGTTTACTATCTATTTCACTTCTAGAAACATCGTCGTCAAGTAGCCAAAGCCGTAGGTCTTTGGGACTCAGGTTATTCGGACTGTCACTTTGATTCTGCTGTCCATTACGGTAACCACACACACCTTGCTTTTGGTGGCCAAGTGCTACCACCTGGCCCCTGCCACCCAGGATTCAATTATTCCCATTAGGACTTCCACACAGCCCTGGCCATGGAAGTTCCATGTGTCTATTGGTTGGAGCATTATTCCATAGACGGAGAGGTTCGTGGGTTCAATTCCCAGTCGGGGCACATATGCACGTAGTGGGTTTGATCCCCAGTCTGGGTGCATATAAGAAAGCAACCAATCAATGTTTCTCTCCCCCCAACCCCCTTCTTCTCTTTCTAAAAACAATGGAAAAATGTCCTCAGGTGAGGTTTAAAAAATCCACACATTTATTAATACAACCATATGGATGAATGGGGAGGGCAAATTAAGTTTCTCTTGGCACACGCTTGCAGCATAACTAAGAATCAGAGAATTTTATAAATTTTACTTATTTTTTTTCCATTACCATTTAGTCCCTTTATACCCCTGCTCCTCACGATCACCACTGTTGTCCATGTTCATGAGTCCTTTCTCCCTTTTGTTTGATCCCTCCACCCTCTAACATCCCCCCTTAGATGTGATTTAACATTGATATTTAAAATTAAAATTTTAAATTAACATTTTAAAATTAAACATTTAAAATTAACATTTATAATTAACTTGCAGGCTGGTGCAGCCACTGTGGGAAACAGTATGGAATTTCCTCAAAAAGCTAAAAATGGAACTGCCTTTCGATCCAGCAGTCCTGCTGCTGAGACTATACTCTAAGAATCCTGAATCCCCAATATGCAGCCCAATATTCACAGCAGCACTATTTTAGCCAAGCGCTGGAAACAGCCTAAGTGCATTTACACAATGGAATGCTATACAGCAGAAAGAAAGAAGGAGCTCCAACCCTTTGCAACAGCATGGATGGAACTGGAGAGTATTATGCTAAGTGAAATAAGCCAGGCAGTGAAAGACAAATGCCACATGGTCTCACCTACAAGCGGAACCTAATCGACAAAACAAACAAATGAACAAAACAGAACCAGAAACTTGGAAATAAACAACAAACTGACAGTGACCAGAGGGGATGGGGGAAAGGGGATAACAGGGGAAAGAAGGGGAAGGGGCAAGCAAAGGAACACGAATAGAGGACTCATGGGCATGGACAATGGGGAGCACTGACTATGGGAGTGGGGAGGGATGGGGTTGGGGTGAGCAAGGGGGAAAAAGGTGGGATGACTGTAACTGAACAACAATAAACTTTAAAAAAATTAAAAAATAAAAGGTGAGAAATCTAAAAAAAAATTTTAAATTAAAATTAATAAAATTAAAATTAAATGTGACTGGGGAAATAAAGATCTGAGATCAGTAGAGTTAGGTCCAGGTTTCACAGTCCACACAAGACTGGAAAGTCAGGTAGAGAATAAACAGAAGAGAGAGCAAGGAGGTTTGGGTGCTGACAGACAGTTAATAACAACTAGAGCTCATTCCCCTGAAGAAAGGCCCTCCCTAAGTGAAGTAATATAACACCATGTCTCAAACAAGGCCCTTGTTTTTGTAGAGTCAAAAACAAGGGGCTGGAATGTATGTGGTGACCTTAGATGTTATTTCTAGGGGAAAGAAAGCATCTAGGAAGGTGGAGATGTTGAGAAAGAAGACAGTTGAAGATAAGCATCTTAGTGAGACAAGGTATTATAAACGAATTAGGAGAGAGACAACAAAGGCACCATTTATTAAAGAAACCACAATTCAATATAACAACAGAAGGGGAAGCTCTTGAACTAAGGAACATAGTAAGACAAGCTAACTCTGTTCTTCTACACAGGATCACCTGCAACAGTGATCCAGGAAAATCCAACACAAATACTCATGAATAGAAAACAAAACAAAAATCATCTGTGTGAAGTTAATATAAGAATAAACCAAAAAATGAGAATTAAAACTTTTCAATAGATGAAATCCCAAAAGAGAAAGGTTACAAGTAGAGGCAAGTTGTAGCAATACTAAAATATGCATTAAAATTTTTTTTTAAAGAAAGTGCTAATATGATAAATGACCACTAATCATAAATTCAAAAACTCAGAAATGGACAAAGAAAAAGATGTGAAACAAAAACTACTGTACCAGAAAAAGAAACCAGAGAAAAAGAAAAGTTTTCCAGAAACAAAGATTACATTTTAAGTCTCCAAAGAAAAACTTTTTTAAAAATTATTGAATTTATGGGGTGATATTGGTTAATAAAATTATATGTTTCAGGTGTATGATTCTACAACACATTGCCTGTATATTGCATTGTGTGTTTACCACCCAAAGTCAAGCCTCCCTCCATCACCATTTTGCCTCCTTTACCCTCTTCTACCCTTCTCCATTTCCCTCTGGTAATGACCATACTGTTGTGTCAATGAGGTTTTTTTGTTTTGGGGTTTTGGTGTTGTTGTTTTTTTTGCTTAATCCCTTCACCTTTTTCAACTAGCCCTCCAATTCCCCTCCCCTCTAACAGTGGTTTCTGTACCTATAAGCCTGTTTCTGTTCTGCGTGTTTATTTTGCTTTTAGATTCAATTGTTGATAGATATGTGTTTATGCCATTTTATTGTTCATGTTTCTGATCTTTTTTCTTCTTATAGAAGACCCTTTAATACTTTATGTAATACTGCTTTGGTGGCAATGAGTTCCTTTAGCTTTTTCTTGTCTGGGAAGCTCTTTTTATGTCCTTCAGTTCTAAATGATAGTTTTGCTAGGTAGAGTAATCTTGGTTTGTAGGTCCTTGCTTTTCATCACTTTGAATATTTCTTGTCAATCCTCCTAGCCTGCAAAGTTTCTGTTGAGAAATCAGCTGAGTCTTATGGGAGCTCCTTTTAGGTAACTGTTTTTCTCTTGCTTTTAAGATACTCTGTCTTCAATATTTTGCATTTTAATTATGATGTGTCTTGATGTGAACCTCCTTGGGTTCATCTTGTATGGGACTCTGTATTGCCTAGACTTGCATGTCTATTTCCTTCACAAGGTTAGGGAAGTTTTCCATGATTTTTTCAAATACGTTTTCAATTTCTTGCTCTCTCCTTCTTCCACAACACCCATGATTTGAATGTTGGTGTACCTCAAGTAGTCCCAGAGGCTCCTTATATTAGCTGTATCTTTTAAAATTATTTTCTTCTTTTTGCTATTCTGATTGGGTGCTCTTTGCTTCCTTATATTCCAAATCTTTGATTTGACCCTCTGCTTCATCTACTCTACTGTTGATTCCCAGTAATGTATTCTTTGTTTCAGTTATTGTGTTCTTCATTTCTGACTGGTTCTTTTTTATGTTTCCTATCTCTTTGTTGAAATTCTCACTAAGTTCATTGTGCATACTTATAACTAGTTTTTGAACTCTGTATCAAGTAGATTGCTTGTCTCCATTTGGTTAAGTAGTTCCTTTTCTGGAGTTTTGTTCTGTTCTTTCCCTTGGGACATTTCTTTGTCTCCTCATTTTTGAGGCTTCCCTATGTTTGTATGTATGCGCATATTGGATCGAACTGCTAAGTCTGTCATTCTTGGTAGAGTAGCCTTATGTAGTAGGTGTTCTGTAGAGTCCTGTGGCAAAGCCTCCCTGTTCACTGGAGCTGGGTACTCCAGGTGCATTCCCTCCTACTGCTATGTTGGGTGTGTACACCCTCCTGTTGTAGTTAAGCCTTGATTTCTGTTAGCACATCAGTGGGAAGGATTTACTCCCAGGCTGACTGGCAGCTGCAAGGACTGGCTGTGACTACCAACCACCATGGACGATCAGCAGTATAGGGGCCTACTCCACAGAGCAAGACTTGTTTCAGCTGGGATCTGGTACTCACTGAGCCTACTCCTTGAGTGTGTTAATGTCAAGGTAGTTGGTGGTCTTCAATGTGGTCTCAAGCTGTCCACCACTTCACTGGCTCTGAGGGCTCCCAGAACACGCAGGCCAAGGTCAGCTGCCACCTGTGTCCTGCCCAGGCCACCCAGCATAAACTACAAAGCAGATGGCTCCTACTTATGCTAGGCTTGGAGGTACCCAGGCAAGGCCAAGCTGTGACCCATGGCCAGCTGCTGCTAGAGCCAGGCCTGGGGTCACTAAATGGGAGGTACAGGGCATTCTGAGGCCAGATGCTGCTTGTTTTGAGAGATTTGTAAAAAGTCTGAAGCATAAACCAAGACAAGTGATCTGTATGGAAAAGCCACTGCAAATAGCTGGGGTGGGCCCACAAGTTGGGTGGGGCAGGGTCTCAGGGAGTCACCAGAGCAAGGCAAACAGCGTGAGCCAGGTTGATGGAGACGCAGGCATGGCATTAGCCTGTCAGCTCTGTGGAGATAAGGAACAGCAGCCTCTGTCAACACCTCCGTCTGGTGGAAAGCTGCCTCCCCAGTTCTCACCATGGTGCTAGACAATTCAGTTCCTTCCTGTCTCTGATGCCTTTCCATCTGCTGCTCCCACGCTGGAGCTCAAAAGGAGTGAGTCGGATTAAGTCCGTGCACGGGCCCTTTAAGAGGAACTGCCTTGGTTACCAGAAGCCCTCCATCTCATTCAGCCACAATCTCAGCTGGTTTTTACAACCAGTAGTTATGGGGAATTCTTTTCCTGGTACTGGAACCCTGGGCTCTGGGGCCGGGACCTTGTGTTGCAACCTATCAGGCCAGACAGCTTCGTGAGATTTGGGTGAAAGATAAGAATACTCACGGAGCCGTTGTGATGTCTGACATGCCTTTATTCAGGAGTGGGTGAGCTACGCACACTGCAAGCTGTCACACTGCATGTCACCTGTCCCCTCTGTGCATCTGTCTGCGGGCGCACAGACACAGTGAGAAGCTCCTACCTTCTTAAGTACTAGCACAAACAAGGCCAGCATCGGGCCAAAAGGTGAAGTAGCATAGCATGAGCTGTGCATGTAAAGCCCACTTCACATTATGGGAACCATTTATCGGACCCAGACTCAAGGCTCTAAGAACATTCTATCAGGCCCATTCAAGGTTGTGAGAAACTGCTTCCCTCTCATTACCCAGACACCTGGGAGAGGAAGCCAGGTTGCCTCCACTTACCCTATAGACCTCTTGCTCCTCAAGGGGTACCTCCACACCTGAGCTATCCCTCCCTATTTTTACCTGCCACACATGGGTGTGGGACCAGCCTAACCCAAGTCTCTGCCCCTCCTACCAGTCTCAATGTGGCTTCTCCTTTAAATCCTTAGTTGTAGGACTTCCATTCAGCCAGGGGTTAGGGGTTCTGAATGATGGTTGTTCTGTAGTTTAGTTGTAATTCTGATGTGGTTGTGGGAGGAAGTGAGCACCATGTTTATCTGTGCTGCCATCTGGACTGGAAGTCCAAAAGGTAATTTTCCAAGGGAAGAATATAAATAACTAAACATATGATAACAAGCATATATTAAAGAAATAATAAGTACCAAAAAATCAAATAAATATAAAAACAGTAAAAAGAGTAGATATAAAAACTTAAAAGGACCCAACATTTACATAATTTGAGCTCCTGTTAAAGTAAAATAAAACCATAGAACAGTGCTAATATCTAAAAGCATCATTAAAGAAAACTCTGTTGAAATAAAAAACAACCTGAATCTGTATGTTGAGCTGGGCCCTAGTGTGCCTGGAAAAACTGACCTAGAAGAGGTAACTAAGTTTTGTAAACTAAGTTTGCAAAACCATTTGACAAAAACAAAAAACAAAAAACAAACAAAACACTGGACCTCCAAGGAAAGGACCAAGTCACTTATAAAGGAAAGAAATCAGATTGGTCTCCGATTTCTCAACAGTATACAAATAGAAAACAATGGAACATTTTCAACACCCCTCCACACGCACACACAAAAATGTGGGCCAAGGATTTTATATGAAGCCATAATAAAGACCCTTAAGTAATCAAATCTACAGAAAACATTTAAACATGCAAGGACCATTGTATCTACAAGCCCTTCTGAGAGATATTCCAGGGAATAAGATCCACTAGGAAACTGGCAAAAGGCTGCTATTGAGTGTCAAGGGCATTTAGCGATACAGTCAAGAGTACATCAAAACTAGGGGTAAGGGTGGAAGAATAGTTTGGTAATGTTACACACTCTGACAAAGTAGAAATAACCCAGCTGAGCAAAGGAGGAAAAGGGAGAGAGAAAGGAAAAAGTAGAATAAATTCATTGATTGACATAAAAGTAACAGGTGGGAGTCCAAGGTTACATACAGTTGACAACCCAAAAAGCAGAAACCTAATAAGGTAAAAATAAACTAGGTACTTTGTATAAAGTATTAGTGACTTACATATTCACACACACACATTTTGAACTATTTGGATAAAATGGCATGTCTGAAATGTTTTTATACGTGTATATCCCAACAACAAAAAAGGGTAGAGTATCAGTTAAATGTAATTAGCAAAGTATCATTAAAAATAATTGACTCTTGGTGAAAATATGAAGGCTAATTATACTATTCTCATTTCTAAACATTGGGATATTAGCATAATAAAAAGTTTAAAAATAGGAACCAGTTCAGTAAACTAGTTTAATAAAATCTGCACAATGAAGTCTCAAGAGCCATTATCTGTGCTGATATAATCACCAAGATACACTGGTAAATGAAAAAGAAGATAAGATACAGAACAGTGTACATATTTTTTGTTCAACAAAAAGGAAATAAATATATGTATAAGGCCCTGGCTGGGTGGCTCAGTTGGCTGGAGCCACCAAAAGGTCACAGGTTCACTTCCCTTCAGGGCACATACTTGGGTTGTGGGTTCAATCCCCAGTTGGGATGCATACAGGAGGCAACTAATTGGTGTTTCTCCCTCACATCTCTTTCTCTCTCCCATTCTCTATCAATAAATATACCTCAGGTGAGGATTAAAAATACATGTCTATGTATATACTAATGTGACTACTATGTATTCACATATACTATGTGTACACTATGTGAAACTAATAAAAATGGCTACCTAGCGTGAAAGGGAAAGCGATAAAAAGCAAGGTTTCTGCATATACCTGTTTATATATATTTGAATTTTGAACTAAGTAACTGTTTTACCTATTTAAAAATACACTAAATCAAAATGGAAATATGTAAGCAAATCCTAAAACTGAAAACAAAGTATCTCAGCTGTATATAAAATTAGTATTGCAAACAAAAAAGTTATTTCACGTGACTTGAATACTCTGTACACCTTGGCAGGATATGAAAAATAAAGAGAACTGCTAAGAAATCCTAAGTTTTACTCAATATTTCTATTAGTAGTAACGTTGGTTGTAATTTTGAAAGTAAATTTTGTATATTGTAGAATAAAGAAAGAAACATCAATATAGTCACGTTATTAGAAACCAGGATTTTCTGCCCTGACTGGGTAGCTCAGTTGGTTAGAGGGTTTTCCCCGTTACATCAAGGTTATGGGTTCAATCCCCATCAGGACACATACAAGAATCAACAAATAAATGCGTAAATAAGTGGAACAACAAATCAATGTTTCTCTCTCTCCTTCCCTTTCTCTCTCTCTACAATCAATACATAAACAGTAAAAAAAGAAAACAGGATTTTCAGTATAAGGGAAAAAGTAATACACATAAAATACACAAAATGTGGTACTATTTTGAATTAATATTGTTGAGACTCATGGTTTTTAAAAATATATTTCCTAGCCCTGCCCATTGAAAGGGCCTAGAGGCAGTCACACCCCGGTAGCAAGGAGCACATCTAACGCCTGGCGTCTGGTTTCTAAATAATATTCCTCAGTAACAGAAACAAAGGTTCTTTGGAGAAATGGCTAATTCCAAAACTGGGATAGGTAATATACAAGATGAGCCTATAGCATCTACTTGTGTTAGAAGGCAAAAACAAGATCAAAACTGTAAGATGCGTGTCAAAAGGATATGGAAGGAACTTAAAGCTCCTCCTTCCCCAGCTACATTTAGAACGTAAGCAAAAAAAAAAAAAAAAAAAGCACTTACTGTAATTGATTATAAAAACTCCCTATTCCTACGAGAGGTGACTATTTTACAACTCCTTACTCTGAAAATGAGTCACTAAAGGGGAAGAAGTAAGCATTTACCCTGCCTTTTTTCAGAGGAATTTTCCCAGTTGATGAGTAAAAGCACTCCTTTAAAGAATGCAAGCAAGCAAATATAAAAAGGAAGACAAAAGTAGAAAAATTAACATTTTTGGAACACTCAATGAAACAACTGATTCAGGTAAATATCATCAGTGGACAGGTAGTTGGGGAATGGGGTATTCATTTGGATACTAAAATATCATCCTGCAGAGAATTTGCTAATTGTAAAGGGGGAAAAATGCACCTTTACATTGGAGATCAACTAAATGATCAAATTTGGCATCGAACAGTGGAAAAGCCTGAACTTACACCTTTCTAAGTAATTCAATATGAAATACACAGCATCTTTTCCCCAACTGCTTAAACTTGAATCTCATCTAATGCCTACTTTACGGAAGGTAAACAGAGGAATGAAGTAAACTACTCCAGGAGGAAACAATCAGACAAATGCAGAAAGTGGATAATGCCCTACAGCTGGTCTGGTTCAAACAGCCAAGGCAAAAGGGGAAAGATGAGGGTACTGTTCAAGATGACAAAAGGACTGTGATCAAATGCAATGCATGAGTCTAAACTGGAGAGGAGCGCAAATACACAAGTCAAAGGCAATTTGGGGCAATAAAGAACTAGACTTCAGATGAAATCGGAGAAGTATTAATGTGTCAGGTGAGCTAGTGGCTTCATCATTCAGGATGGACCAGGTTATGCTACAGTAGCAAAGAGACCAAACTCAGTGGCTTGAAACAAAGGATTATTTCTCCCTCTCACTTGTGTAGCAATGTTTCAGAAGTATTATGCTCCCCAACTGATTGCTCTTTGTTTGAGAGTAATTCTGGGTTTCCTTTAAGAACAAGAGATGCTTCATGATTAAAGTAGGTGGTTTAAGGCAATGTTTCTGAGTGTGATTCCCATACCATTTTGCATCTATCTCCAAAAATATTGTTAAATGCAAACACTTTATTGCTATCTATGCAAATGCCTTTAACTCCAGAGTCCTAACCCATACTTGCTGAACCAGAGTCAAAAGACAGGGCTTTAAGAGTCTACTACTTAAGTAGCTAGCTTCTGAAAGTTGCTGTTATACATTCCACTATGTTATAAAAGTTGCTGTACAAAAGGATATTTTATTTGCCTAGAAATAACTAGAGTAGCAGTTTATAAAATGGCAGAAATTAGTGTTTATTTTCTTACAAGGTAGCAAGTACAATAGTATACATATTTTTTAAAATAACCAATTAATCTTGATTACAAGATATCTTTCTGTAGATAGATTCCTAAAACTTAGTTATGTATTTTTAAAAAGGTTCCACATTTTATTTTAATCAATCAAGACATGCTAATGCCAACTGGATTACTACATGGAAAAGCCAACAAAATAGCTAAAATTTGGGTAATGAAAATGGATCAAAGTCATTGATGAGTCTGCAATTGCTCTAAATAGTTTCGCAGACAGTCAGCATTTCATTCAACTTAGAATACCAACTGGAAATTTTTTAGTATTTTAAAGTAGACTTTCTGAAAAAAGAAAAGTCAAAAAAGGTCAAGCTAGTCACACACCTATTAGAATGGCCGAGATCCAGAACACCGATGCCACCAAACACTGATGATGATGTGGGGCAGCAGGAACTCTATCCATTGCTGCTGAGAATGCAAATGGTGCAGCTCACTTTGGAAGACAGTTTGGTAGCTTCTTACAAAATTGAATACACCGTTGCCATACAATCCAGCATTGTATCCTTGGTAATCCAGCATCATGTTCCTTGGTATTTACCCAAAGGGGTTGAAAACTTCTGTCCATACAAAAACTCGCATATGGATGTTTATAGCTTTATTCATAATTGCTAAAACTTGGTACGCAACCAAGATGTCCTTCAGTGGGTGAATGGACAAACAATCTCTGGTACATCCAGAAAATGAAAGACTATGCAATGCTTAAAGAAAAAAAATGCCATCAAGGCATGAAAAAATACAAAGTAAACTTAAATCCATATTATTATGTGAAAGAAGCTAATCTGAAAGGCTACATACTGTATGAGGGGGGACCAAAAAACCCCCCCAAAACCCAGAACTATCTTCTGGAGGGCAGGCTCCTTGTAGTACAGGCTTCCCCTGCTGGGTGAGTGCTCTAGGAATCCATCTGTATCAGTGTACCAGCTGGCATTGTCGTGAGAGGCTGCGTTTGGCTTCAGTGAATTTTTCTGAAGGCTCTTTCAACACGTTTGCCCATTTCGCGATAGGTGATTTATGAGTGCACCTGTCCACAACACACTGAGTGTTTAGTGTTTTTGACCAAAAATAAAAATAGCATGACCTCTGTGCTCTACCCTCCCTATTCACCGATCTCACCTCACACAACTTTTTTGTTTCCCTGGATGAAAAAAGTCCTCCAAGGGAAACATTTTGCTGATGTGGAAGAGGTGAAACAAAAAACAGCAGAAGTTACTAAAAGGCATCAAAATGGATGAGTTCAAAAACTGTTTTGAGCCACAGACAAAGTCTTGATAGGTGTACTGCATCAAATAGAGAGTACTTCGAAGGTGACTAAAGTTTGAACATGTAAGAATAAATACACAGTTTTTTATAAATAAATTCTGGGGTTTTTGGGGTCCCCCCCTCATATAATGCCAACCATATGATCTTCTGGAAATGGTAAAACTATGGAGAGAGTAAAAACACCAGTGACTGCCAGGAGTTGAGGGGAGGAAGAGGAATGAGTAGGTGGAGCACACAGGATTTTTAGGGAAGTGAAAATACTCTATATGGTACTACTAAAGGTCATTATACATTTGTCTAAACCCACAGAACATATACCAAAAGAGAATCCTAAAGTAAAATATGGACTTTGGATGATTATGATGTGTCAATGTAGGCTCATCAATTGTAACAAATGTACCACTCTGGTGGGGGATGTTGAAAATGGAGAAAGCTATGAATGTGAGGGGTAGGGATATATGGGAAATCTCTACTTTCCTCTTAATTTTGCTGTGAACCTAAAACTGCTCTAAATGGGTGCTCCAAAATCTAAAATAATTAATTAAAAAAAAAAGTGCCTATCTTGATACTACCACCCTGTCCTGCTACTCCACCAAATAAAGAGAATTTTGGGGCAGGGGGCTGGGGGTTCCTTTCATCTTTATTTAGTCAAGACTTGAGCTGTTTCTAGCTGTAACCTGTTCAGAACATCCCCCCAAAAAATGAATGCTCTTCTCTGCCAATCATTTTCCTCCTCGTATTTATATTCAGATCTGTCTTTGAAGAGACATTTCACCTTGAATGTACATACTCATTGGACACTGCCTTCCATAAACAAGTTGGTAAGGGCAAGATAAAATAATGATTATAACAACAGGAAGGGACAGGAGCACAAAGGAAAAATTTAATGACATTATCAACTATATCTGCTAAACCTTTTAGCCCACTATGCCTATTTTAAATATCTTGGAAATTATTATTTTTTGTATACAATGGTTATTTATCAACATCTGTCTTTTGGAAAATGAACTGTTCAAACTTGACACTGTTACAATTAATGTAAGGTGCAGGTCCATTTGTCTAGGTGATGGACAAAAAACAACTACAATGTGATCCCATTTGTTTTTTTTCCCAAAGCAAAACATTCAAAGTAAAACATGAACATTTAATTACTTTTAAGTAATATATGAAATAATTTACATGCTATACATTCCCAAACACACTGAACGTAAATCCAATTTTAAGAGACATACACTCTGCGTTTTGCCAATATACCCTATAGGTCACTTAGAATGTTAACTGATTTTTCAGTCCATGTGAAAGCAGATAAACACTATATATGTGCCTAAATGGAAGATTAGAAGATGATAAACCAAACAGCTGACTACAAGAAATCTTCCATGGAAGATTCTAAAACCACAATCAGTATTGGAACCAAGTAACAAGACACAAAAACTTTCCCTCTGTGGTCACAGAGATTAAGTTTCCTGTCCCTGTGCTTAAATATCACAAATAATATTTTATATATAGTACATTTCTATTACTGTTTAAAAAGGTGTATTTTTATCAACATAACTTGTTACAGAAAAGCATTGGAAAACTAAACCGGATTAGATAAGCTCTCACACAATAAAGCTTTCTTTCCATTTTAAAAAGGTATTTATGTTCAAAACTAGT
This sequence comes from Mormoops blainvillei, assembly GCA_004026545.1. Classification (NCBI taxonomy): domain Eukaryota; kingdom Metazoa; phylum Chordata; class Mammalia; order Chiroptera; family Mormoopidae; genus Mormoops; species Mormoops blainvillei. Next base: position 66,580 of record PVJD01006348.1, read on the forward strand.
TAACAGATACAGGTATAATAAAGAGAAGCGTAAGGGGTCCTTTGCAGATCTCTTTGCACCTTTGAATTATGCCTCATGCCGCCTATGTTACTTAATTTTCAATTTTAAAGCCAGCTGGCTCCGGCAGCCCTGACCTCAGACGTCCAGGTCCTGTGCGAATGCGGGTCGCCCCAGCCCAGCAGGTCGTCAACTACAAACACGTGCTTTTTCTCCTGTAATTTAAGGATGTGTAGTAGCACACAGAATAAACAGTTAAGTGGCAAAAGGAAAATCTTCCCAGCATTTAAGCTGCTTTTGTTAAACATTCGCTTTGTATTAGGTTATCCTTCATTTTCCTTTTTTTCTCATATATTAACAGAAGACAATATTTCATATAGAAATGACTGCTTTAAGATTCAGATAACTATCTGTATTTCCTTTTTGTTTTTACCCAAAAATGTTTGGGTAAACTGAAAGTGAAATAGTCTAGGAAGAGTAGTAACTCATTGAGAGAGAAAACAGTTTAAAAATATATATGTACTATTCATGTTCAAAGAACAGTTTTAGAACTTTAGATTTTTAAAATTACAAAGTTATGAAAGGAATAAAGCCAACCACAAAATAAGAATCAATGATGCAGTAATTTATATACAAAAGACAGTCAAATGTGCTTAATACTAAAAAAAATCAGTAACCTATGTTATAAATAGTAAGTCATCAAATGTAGCACTAAGCAAACTATAATCAGAACAAAAACTGCAGTTTCATCAATTTTGACTATGGAAGCGGGACGAGCTAAATATGAACGTAACAGTGTACCTCTATACAGGAGTACTGTGGCATGCAAGGCCTACGATAATGGAAGCGCAGTCTACACAGATAAAACATGGCTGACAAAAGAAAACCAAACAAAAAATCCTGCTCTAGGCTACAAAACCTAAGAGTAAAGAATAAACTGAGATTTTAAGTCTTTATTAGAAATATTTTTCATGGCACTTCAACATGAAACACTGCTAACAGGTAAAATATGTAAATATTCAGTTACATGGTTACACAATTGAAAGAACATGCCATATCATTTATTAAGGGACTGAATTGTCAAGTTTTGTTTACTGGCAATTAAATTATACTTAAGGCTATTCCTGTTAGGCTATAATTAACATATAAAACATATATAAATGTCAATTTGCTAGTATACAATGCAAATTGTGTTTTGAATAAATTTGCCAATATCATTTGTTTCTTAAAGAACTAAAAGACATTCCTTGTTAGAAATGCAGTTATACTGGCTTATTTCTCTCACAAGAGCAGTTATTATCCTTCCTTCTACTATTAAGCCTACTGTTAAACTCTAAGATCATTATTAGACAAATTGCTTTTGGTCATGCACACAGATCATCCTCACAATAAACCATTTGCTGCACTAGTTAGTCCAGAAAGAACTCTAGGAGTCTAACAAGTCATTCTTGCCACACCATACTCTAAGCTGACCACAGCAGGTTTGGATTTGGAAAACTCCTCAGCGTATTCACTGTAACGATTATCCACAGGGTTGCTGCCTTCTATAGTTCGAAGAGTATCATTCACAGGTAGCAGAGATTGCTCCTTAAAACACAGAGGGGATTTGAGGGTAGGTGACTCGGGATGAACTGAATGTAACAATTCCTTGGTGAGAACTCCATCGGTTTGCTCATTTTTGTGTTTGATTTTCTAGAACAAATAAAAATTTGAAAAAATGACTAACTGCATGCAGTACATGTTCAAATACGCAGATGAAAGAAATCACACATCTGTAAAATGTTCTCTTTATGTACAGTACAAAATTGAATCTTAAAAAATTAGTCAACTCTAGTGCAGCTGAATAAAACATGATTGAGAATCCTAATTGTTTAACTTTTGTAATGGTTACATTTGACTGCAGATCATTTGGTCTTCATATTTGGAAGGAGCATACATTACCTAAAAATTATGAGAAGTAAACATTTTTATAATAAAAGAAATGTATATGATATACACCCTGAGATCACAACTAAATAATACAACAAATACACACTTATTTAGCTAAAGGTGTTATTGCCTAAAGAGCTTTCTTACATGGCTTTCCTACAATAGTTTGTTAGATGAACAGAACAGGCTTTAGAAACACAACAGAATTTTCTTTTTTTTAACTGAACAGGAGGTTTAAAAAGTAATCTCTGTCAAGAGTATCACACTCTCCAAATCCTTGGACTGATCTGCACATGGATCTTCTGGAATTACCTATATCTTGTGCCTGCCTATTTTTAACACATCCTCCAACAGTTTACTCAAGCAGTCATTACTTGGATGACTAAGGAACATTCCTGCCTGAGGCAGAAGACAGAATTATGGTACCTAAGACTTTTAAAATATGTCCTTACTAATTTTTTTTTGGTTATATATGATGGCAAAGAAAAGATTATAAAAGTCTTAGGTTAGAAAAGAATTTCTAAAAAAGGTGCACAAAAAAAAATCATAAAACATAAAGAGTGATCCACCTGACTACGTTAAAATTCAAAGAGGAGGGCAAGATGGCGAAGGAGTGAATGGAAGTCACATTGATCTCCTCCCAGGACCAAGCTGGAATTAAAACTAAATTGTGGAGAAATCAGCCGGAACAAACAGCTAAAATTACCGAGAGAGAAGCCTTATAACCTCGGACAGGCAGAAGAATCACCTCAGCACAACCTGATTGGTAAGGGGTGCAGCAGTGACGTGAGAAGGCTGGCTGGGCACCCGCGGGCGGCAGCGCCAGAGGGATATTTAAGCAGCCAGTTAGATCCTCCTGAGAAGAGTGGGGTCTAAACTATAAGCGGGGATCCCCAGCCTACAGCACCAGAGCCCAAAAAGCACACAGATAACAGCCAGCTGTGAAAAGCAGCAGGGCTGCTCTCTGCCAGAGACCGGAGGCTGGAGATTGAAAGAGCCGTTTAATGGGCCAACACATACATTTTCATCTACAGCCACTTACCCTGGGCTCCGGCAAAGGTGGGGGCAGAGTGGGCTAGAGACGCCTGAGGAGAGATTGGGGACAGAGGCTTTGGGGAGAGAACTAAGAAAGTACCCGCTGGGATCCCAGTGCTGAGTCATTCAGCCGACAGCAGCAGCCATCTTGCTCAGGCAGACCACTCCCCTGAACAGCTGCAGCCTGAGAGGGAATAATAGCCCCGCCCCCAGGAGGGACTCTGCCCTGACCCTGTGGTGCTTAAGCCTGACTGCTGAGAGCAGAGTGGCTAGATTAACAACTGAAGGGACAGCCACAGACAGTAGATCCTACGAAGTCTCAAATAGGCTACCTATGTTCAGATGGGGTCAACATCTGACTTCACAAGAGGTGGATCCAGAAAGAAAAAACAGCGGTAAATACTAGAGGCTACTGAGACGAAATCCACTGTGGTCTTTTCCATGATTTGTGATATTTTCTTTACTACATAGCTTTTTAACATTCATTTCTTGTCCATCAAGTTGGTGCATATTAAATCACTAGATTTTATACTATAGTTTACTTCTCTTTCTTATAATAGTCTTAATTTCTTTACAGCCTTATTAATATCAGTTTATTTGCTGTCGATAGTGGGATTGCGTGGGGCGGGGGGGGGCCCTGTTATTTTTGCAGACATGGATTTATTTCCTGGGCTTTGTGGTTTTGCTCTCACAGACAAATAATGGGAAGACAAAGAAACAAATCCCAAATGAAAGGAAAGGAGGAATCCTCAGAAACACTACTACATGAAATATAGGCAAGTAAACTATGAGATATTGAGTTCAAAACAACAGTTATAAGGAAGCTCAATGAACTCAGTGAGCTCAGTGAGAATTACAAAAAACTACAGGGAAACTATCAGGAACTTACTGCGAACTGTATCAGCATGCAAAAGGACACAGAAACTATCAACAAGAACCAGGAGGAAATTAAGAATACAATTTCTGAATTGAAGAACACAGTAGAAGGAATCAAAAGCAGGCTAGGTGAGGCAGAGGATTGGATCAGCAAGCTGGAGGACGTGGTAGCAAAAAACTCCCAGAAGGAGGAAGAAAATGAAAAAGTGCTCAAAAAGAATGAAGAGGTGTTTAGGGAAATGCAGGACAACATGAAACGTAATAATATCCATATAATAGGAACACCAGAAGGAGAAGGAGCAAGGGATAGAAAACCTGTCTGAAAAAGTAATGATGGGAAACTTCCCTAATTGGAGAAGAGAAAAAGTCACACAGGTCCAGGAAGCATAGAGGGTCCCAACAAGAGGAACCCAAAGAGGCCCACTCCAAGACACATCATAATTAAAATGGCAGATATCAAGGACAAAGAGAGAATCTTAAATGCAGCAAGGGAGAAACAGGAAGTAACATACCAGGGAGCCCCAATAAGGCCAGCAGCTGACTTCTCCACAGAAACACTACAAGCCAGAAGGGAATGGAAAGAAGTATTCCGAGTAATGAAAAGCAAAGGCCTGCAACCAAGACTACTCTACCCAGCAAGGCTCTCAATTAAAATGGAAGGTTAAATAAGGAGTTTCTCAGACAAAAGAAGGCTAAAAGAATACACCTCTGCCAAACCAACATTACAAGATATGCTAAAGGGACTGCTTGAAGAAGATGAAGAAAAAGAATAGAGAAAGAGGAACACAAGTACAAAGGGAAAAAATGAATAAGTACCTATCAATAATAACTTTAAATGTAAATGAATTAAATGCTCCAATTAAAAGACAGAGTAACTGAATGGATAAGAAAACAAGACCTGCACATATGCTGCCTACAAGAGACCCACCTCAGAACAAAAGACCTACACAGACTGAAAGTAAAGGGTTGGAAAAAGATATTCCAAGCAAACATGAAAAAAAAGCCTGGGTAGTAATACTTATATCAGACAAAATAGACTTCAAAAAAAAGGCCACAAAAAGAGACACAGAAGAACATTTCATAATATTCATGGGAAGAATCCATCAAGAAGACATACACATAGTAAACCTATATGCACCCAGCACAAGAACACTAAAATATATAAGGAAAATCCTGGAGGACTTCCAGAAAGATATGGACAGCAACACACTTATAGTAGGGGATTTTAACACCCCACTGTCAACAATGGATACATCTTCCAAAAAAAATATCAACAAGGATATTGTGGAACTGAACAGCACATTAGATGAAATGGACTTAACTAATATATATAGAATCTTTCATCCCAAAGAAGCAAACTACACATTCTTTTCAAATGCACATGGAACATTTTCAAAGATGACCACATGATAGGACACAAAACAAGCCTCGACTCATTCAAGGAAATCAAAATCAGATCAAGCATTTTCTCAGAGCACAAGGGCTTAAAAATAGAAACCAACCTCAAGGAAAAAACTCAAACACATTCAAACTCATAGAGAATGAATGGAATGCTGTTAAACAATGAATGGGTCAATAAAGAGATCAAAGAAGACATCAAAGTTTCTGGAAACAAATGAAAATGAACATATAACGGTCCAAAACCTATGGGACACAGCAAAGGCAGTCCTGAGAGCAGAGTTCATAGCAATATAGGCCTACTTAAAAAAAAACAGAAACATTTCAAATAAATAACCTAACCCTACAAGCACTGGAGAAACAACAACAAACAAAGCCCAGAGTAAACAGAAGGAAGGAAATACTCAAGATCAGAGCAGCACTGAGTGACACAGAGACTAAAAGAACAATTCAAAGGATGAATAAATCCAGAAGCTGGTTCTCTGAAAAGATAAACAAAATTGACAAGCCTTTAACCAGACTCATCAAGAAAAAAAGGAAGAGGACTCAAATAAATAAAATCAGAAACGAGAGAAGAGAAATTACAACTGATACCACAGAAATACAAAGGATTGTAAGAAATTACTACAAACAACTATATGCCAAGAAATTTGAAAACCTGGGTGAAATTGAATCAAGAAGAAGCAGAAAGCCTGAACAGACCCATAACAGCTGGTGAAACTGAAGTAGTAATCAAGAAACTCCACACACACAAAAGCCCTGGACCAGACGGTTTTATAGGAGAATTTTACAAAATATTTAAAGAAGAGCTACTAACCCCTGTCCTCCTTAGATTCCAAAAAAATCTAAGAAGAGGGAAGACTCCCAAATTCTTTTTCTGAGGCCAGCATCATCCTAATCCCAAAACCAGATAAAGACACAACAAAGAAAGAAAACGACAGGCCAATATCACTGATGAACATAGATGCTAAAATCTTCAACAAAATATTGGCAAACCGCATCCAGCAATACATTAAAAAGATCATCCATCATGATAAAGTGGGATTCATCCTAGGGATGCAAGGATGGTACAATATTCGTAAATCAATAAACGTAATACATCACATAAACAAAGGGAAAGACAAAAATCACATGATCATATCAATAGATACAGAAAAAGCATTTGATAAGGTACGATACCCTTCATGATAAAAACACTCAGCAAAGTGGGAATGGGGGATATACCACAACTTTATAAAGGCTATATATGAGCAACCTACATCCAATATTATACTGAACAGGCAAAAACTGAAAGCTTTCCCACTAAGATCGGGAACAAGACAAGGATGTCTGCTTTCACCACTCTGTTCAACATAGTATTAGAAGTCCTAGCCACAGCCATAATACAAGAAAAAGAAATAAAAGGCATCCAAATTGGAAAGGAGGAAGTAAAACTGTCATTGTTTGCAGATGACATGATAGTGTACATAGAAAACCCTACAAACTCCACCAAAAAACTACTCCACCTAATAAGTGAATTTGGCAAAACAGCAGGCTACAAAGTCAAGATTCAGAAATCGAAGGCATTTTTGTACACCAACTACAAAATATCAGAAACAAATCAGAAGCAAAAATCCCATGTGCTAGAGCAACAAGAAAACTAAAGTACCTAGGAATGAACCTAACCAAAGAGGTAAAAGTCTTGTACTCAGAAAACTACACAACACTGGAGAGAAAGAAGTTAATGAAGACACAAATAAATGGTTGCATATACCATATTCACGGATTAGAAGAGTTAACATCATCAAAATGTCCACACTATCCAAAGCAATTTATAGCTTCAAGGCAATCCCTATCAAAATACCAATGACGTAATTCACAGATATAGAACAAACATTTCAAAAATTTATATGGAACTATAAATGACTGCGAATAGCCTCAGCTATTCTGAGAAAGAAAAGCAAAGTAGGAGGAATCACGATACTTGATATCAAACTATATTATAAGGCCACTGTAATCAAAACATTCTGGCACTGACATAAGAACAGACACATGGATCAATGGCACAGAACAGAGAGCCCAGAAATAAACCTATGTCTCTATGGTCAATTAATATTTGACAAAGGGGCAGGAGCATAAAATGGAGTAAAAATAGGCTCTTCAACAAATACTCTTGGGAGATGTGGAGAGCTACAAGCAAAAAAATAAAAACTGACCACCAACTTACACAGTACACAAAAATAAACTCAAGATGTTTAAAAGACTTAATATAAGTTGTGATATCATAAAAACCCTAGAGGAGAACATAGGCAGGAAAACCTCAGATATTCCATGCAGCAGTATTTTACTGATATGTCCCCTGGAGCAAGGGACATGAAAGAAAGAATAAACAAATGGGCTTTCATCAAAGTAAAAAGCTTCTGTGAGGCTAAAGAAAACATCAGCAAAATGAAAATGGAACAACCATATGGGAAAATATGTTTGCCAATGACATCTTGGACTAGGGTTTGACCTCCAAAATATATAAAGAACTCACACAACTCCACTCCAGGAGGACAAACAATCCAATTGAAAAATGGGCAAAGGACCTGAACAGACGCTTCTCCAAGGAGGACATACACAGGGCTCAGAGACATATGAAAGGATGCTCAGCATCACTAGCCACCAGAGAGATGCAAATTAAAACCACAATGAGATACCACTTTGCAGCAGCCAGAATGGCCATCATAATCACATCAACAAACAACAAGTGCTGGCGAGGATGTGGAGCAAAGGGAACCCTAGTGCACTGTTGGTGGGAATGCAGACTGGTGTAGCCACTATGGAAAACAGTGGAATTTCCTCAGAAGACTAAAAATGGAACTACCTTTTGATCCAGCAATTCCACTGTTGGGATTATGCCCTAAGAATCCTGAAACACCAATTCAAAAGAACGTATGCACCCCAATGTTCACAGCAGCACAATTTACAAAAGACAAGAATTGGAAGCAACCTAAGTAAGTGCCCAACAGTAAATGACTGGATCAAAAAACTGTGGTACATTTACACAATAGAATACTATGCAGCAGCAAAAAGAAAGAAAGCTACTACCCTTTGCAACAGCGTGGCTGGAACTGGAGAGGATTATGCTAAGAGAAATAAGCCAGGTGGTGAAAGACAAATACCATATGATCTCACCTATAAGTGGAACCTAATCAACAAAACAAACAAGCAAGCAAAATAGAACCAGCAACATTGAAATAAAAAACAAACTAACAGTAACCAGAGGGGAGAAGGGAGTGGGATAATGTGGGAAAAGAAGGGGGAGGGTCATCAAGGAACATGCATGAGGGACCCATCGACAAAGCCAATGGGGGAAGGATTGAGGGTGGGAGGCAGGGATGGGTGGGGCTGGGGAAAGTGGTGGCAGGAAAATGTTGACAAAACAAAACAAAACAAAACAAAAAAATAGACAGGGAGAGGCTAAGAATAGAATAGGAAATTGAGAAGCCAAAGAACTGATATTTACAACCCACAGACATGAACTAAGAGGTGGGGGGATGATGGGATGGGGTGAATGGTGGAGGGGATAAACGGGAGAAAAAAAATGGGACAACTGTAATGGCATAATCAATAAAGAATACCAAAAAAAAACCAAACACCCCACATATCTAATGTAGAAACTAGATATCAAATCCCTTCTACAAGACAATTAAAAAAAAAAAAAGATGACCCATAGAAAGATGGGTATAAGACTAAACAGGCACTTTGGAAAAATTTTAAATATACCCAACAGGTAAAGAATATATGCAGTGGCTCAACAGAATTCATTATCAAGGAAACGCAATGCACAAAGAGATACTGCCACACTCTTGACAGAGTGGAGAACACTTGGAAGTCGCTGGAATAGTGAGGCATCTCATCTTCAAAACACAGGAGTCCCTTTGGAGTTAATGTTGGATCAGTTTACCTGGGGTTTTTTCTTGGAACACACAGATTTGAATAAGTTGGAATTAAAGGAGCTTAAATTCAAAATAAATAAATAAACAAAATAAAATTCAAAGTATTCATACAAACACCATAAATAAAGTGGAAAGGAACAGACTGGACAAAGCCATCTGTGATATATATAACTAAAAAAGAATTAGTGCCTGGTATATAAACAACTCTTCAAATCAGTAAGAAAAAGGCATATATGCCAACAGAAAAAAGAGCAGAGATTTGAATAGGATATCCATAGAAAACAAAACCAAATGGCCAACAAACATAAGAAAGTCATTCAACTTCACTTACTGTCATAGAAATCCAAAACTAAAAATACTTTAAATGTCTAGCAGCTGCATGGACAGAGTACATACAAGATGATACTATACAGGGGTTATCAGAAGAAATGATTAAAGCTACATGTATTAACATGGATATATTTCAAAATGATGTTGAGCAAAATCAAGCATGACAATAAGTTTATCTCTATATTTTTAAAACATGCAGTTTCCTAGCTAAATGAAGAGTACATGGGCATTCATGTTGCTTGTTGCCCTTTACGCCACATACAAAAACTATATTCTTTGGTACTTTAAATCATACAAAACAGTATTATAAATAGTTGTGGATACAAACTTACACAGTAGAAATGTTCAAAATAATTAACACCAAATTCAGTGAAAGTTGGTGGGGGAAGCCTGAGGGTGAGTATAAATGTCTTCAAAATATATCATGTTTTATTTCTTAAAACAAAAACATGAATGATCTGAAACCCTGATATTTATTATTTTATATCTCTACTGTTCTATATACTTCAGATATTTCAATACATTTTAAAATTCAGAGAAAGTGATTCAAATTAACCTACTGAAAGTAGAGATCCGACTTTCAAGCAACCACATGTACATGTGAGGTTTCTTTATGGGGAAGATCCCACAAAAACCAGAATTATCTTCTGGACAGCGGGCCCCTTATAGTACAGTCTTCCCCCACCAGGTGAGTGTTCTAGGAACCCATATGTTATCAGTGTGCCAAGCTGGTGTTGTTGTGAGAGGCTCTGGTTGGCTTCAGTGAATTTCTTTTGAAGCCTCTTTCAACACATTTGCCCATTTCATGAAGGGTAATTTATGAACACACCTCCCCACACCACAGTGAGTGTTCAGCAGTTTTTGACCAAAAACGGCATGACCCCCATGCCCCACCCTCCCTATTTACCTGATCTTACCCTGAGAGACTTTTTTAGTTTTCTGGATGAAAAAACTCCTCAAAGGGAAACATTCTGCCGATGGGGAAGAAGTGAAACAAAAAATGGCAGAAGCACTAAAAGGCATCAAAATTGACAAGTTCAAAAACTGTTTTAAGCAGTGGGAAAAAAGTCTCAATAGGTCTACTGCATCAAATGGAGAGTACTTTGAAGGTGAATGAAGTGTAAACATGAAAGAATAAATACACAATTTTAATAAATAAATTCTGTTTTTTTTGGGGGGTCCCCCCTCATATACTAATTTACACTAAAAACAGAGGTATGGAAGTAAACTAATTGAATGTTCCAAATATATTATGTTAGATACAGATAATTCAGAATACTTACAGATTCTAAGTCTTTAATGTCTTTCTCTAACTGTTTATTTTGCTCATTCATGTTCATAATTATGTTACACACTGACTCCCTGGGATGCAATGTTCGATCAAACTGGTGGTACATGTTTCTCCAAAACCTTTATGATCAAAAAAAAGAAAAATTTCAATAAATAAATATGAGAAAAACATAATATAAGCGTTAAAAGACGCCAACTTACTTAAAATTGAAAGATCCTGTATTTGGCTCCAAAACAGCAAATTTCTGCGATTTGGAACTATAGAGGGGATTTGAGTACTTCTTTAGGTCATCCAGAAGAAATGGCCACAGGGAGTAAGTCTTCTCTTTTAACCTGTTATAATGAGAGAAACATAAATGTCTTTCTTGTAGATGCCAATACTCGGATTTATAAACCAAACAACTGTTTTCCAAGTAGAGTTAAGTTTTAGTTTTTCCTTCTACTCAGTCTAATGTCACATTCTCTCTGAATTTTGTTTTCTCCTTCTCTCCATTTTCACTTAAAAATGTGTAATAAAACCATGTCTATCAAACACAACACAGATATATTGTTTTCTCTCAAACCACACACTTTAAGATATTAACTCACAAAATTTCATAATCTTGGTGTCTGCTACACCTATTTCAAATCACCCCACACCTACAGCTGACCTTTGAAAGACATAGGTTTGAACTGCACAGGTCCACTAAATACATGTCCACGAAGTACACAGGTTCAATAAATACAGAATTGGTCCTTCAAATATCTGGGTTTCATTTACACAGATTCAACAAACCATGATCAAAAACAGTACTTTCAAATCCATGGATACAGAAGGCCAACTTAAAGGACATGCAGATTCTCAACTGTACAGGGGCTGGTGCTCCCAAGCTGTTCAAGGGTCAACTACATAGAGAATGGAACTGCATTTCCATTGGGCCTTATTCTCCTAGCCCCATATCTGTGTTGTAATGGCAGGGACAGATTTACATGTGGGTGGTACAAAAAAGGAAATTAGGAAAAATCAGGACATTATTCAAGCACGTAAAAATGCCAATTATACTGCAAACTGAAGAGTAAGTAGGTGACGTAGGTGGGTAAAGGGTAGAATGGTTTTACACAGTACATTTACCAAATAAACATAAAATAGATAGGAATAGAGAGGGAGAGAGAGGGAAAGGTGGAGAATCTGCTCATTCTTCCTTGACCCCAAAGATAACCAAGAGATATGTTCTTAGAGAACAACTACTAGGAAATATGTACTTTTATTATATCTTCCTATTTATGAGGATGTTTGACACTACATGAGAATTGTTTTTTCCTAAAAAACAGCTCTGTACTCCAAGTCACCTCCTATTTATGAAAAAAAACACTGTGCGATATTATAGCGCAGAGCTTAAGTCCTAATGTTTTCTGATTTGTTCATCTCTGTCATACACTATTTCACCTGTTATCCCCTTTATGTATCTTCAGATTCCTCCACATGCTCTCAGTTCTGCCTTCAAGTCTGGGAATGACAGCATGTGGCTGTCTTCAAACTACCACCAGATTTAGCCTAACATGTCACCTGGATGTTTAAAATCTGTAACTGCTCTTGACTGGTAAGAAATCTAAACTCAGAAGCTTCGGGCTATGAAATAGATCTCCCTTGCATCATAATTTAGCCAGAAGCACCCAGTCCCAAAGACTACTTAGGGAAGTACAGATGTAAGACCCAATGAGGTAGGGACAGATACACTGCAGCCAAATAGGTAAACTTATTTCCCCAAAGAACTGTCTGTTTAGAAATGTGAGGAGAACTATAAGGCTTCATCTTACCTTAAATTACTCAACAGTTTTTAATCTTTTAACTCACTTTAAAACTTAGTGGCCAATAGTTTCTAGAAAATAAAATAATGTAAAGATTTTTATGTATGTATTCAGACTGGAAAGAAGCATAAGGGCTGTTTCTGGGGTTTTGGTAATATCTCTCATCCTGAGTGCTGGTTACACAAGCGAATGACTTGAAGATTTATTAAGCTTTACACTTATTATACATATACTTTTCTATATATTGGCTATACTTCAAAATGCATTTTTAAAAATGCATTACTATTACCCTGAGGGTATGAGAGAGACTCAGAGCATACTTGGCTTCAGAAATACAGGCAATAAAGTCTTTACCAAAAAATTCACATCTGGGATTCCAAGAGAGGGCTGCAGAATAGAGGGAGACATATGTTCCCTCACCTGTTCCCTGTGCTAAACTGGATTCACAGCTAAACTACAGAGCAACCGACCTGAATAACCAACCAAAGGCTTCCTAAACTGCAATACGATAACCAAGGATTTACAAAAGAAGCCACTCAGAAACTAGTAGGAAGAGCATAGCCATGGAAAGGGCTGGCCCCCACAGCCATGTGCAGTGGCTGAAAAGCCAGAGGGATATTTCTAGGCTGCAGGACTCCCTGTCACCAGAAGCATGGGGTCTCAACCCCACATAGGGATCCCCAACCCAGAGCAACAAAGACGGGAAGAGGAGCGCACACAGAATCTGCTGGTGAAAATCAGTGGGGATTTAGTCCGCCTAGGAGAGGAGAGAGTCTGGTGGAGGCTCAGGCACCACCTTCTCAGGATCCAGCGTTCCTATGTTACAGTACCAGCCAGGGGAATGCATTACCCGGTTCTCCAACTACTGGTGACTCCACTCTGTCGCACTCAGGTCCTGCAGAGGGGTCTGCTGGCTGCACCTAGCAGAGACTTTTGGAGTGCTCTTTTTTTACAGAACCTCTTGGCAGAAACTCTGACTGAACAGTGTAGCTTTGGAAAGAGGATCATACTTCCCCAACTCAGGTTCACAGCTGGTGCCCCCCTCCAATTTGTTAAATCACTTGGCCTGCCATTACCACTCTGTGGCCCCGTCCTGCTGAGTTCAGATGTACTGAGGGACCACAGTGCCCTACAGAGATGGGACTTTTAGAGCACCATATCCCAGGGAGGTTTTTTTCTAGGAATCAAGGCAGGTAGGTGCTTAGCTGTGTGACTACATTGCAGGGGGTCCACTGCTCTCTCCCCTGCAAGCTCGGCCCATGCTATCTTGGGAAGGGAAAAAATGCCCAGCCTCTCTTATAGGCTAGTTGGCACCACCCCCAGTGGGAGACTCTGGATCTGCACCCCCAAGTCCCAGTGACTCCACCCTGCTGAGCTCAGTTCCGCAGGAAGGAAGGGATGGCTGCTCTGAGCTGGGATATTACAAGTTGTCTCCCACAAAGGTTATTACTCTGAGACCAGAATGACGTGCCTGGCCCCCTCCTGCAGGCTTGGCTGGCACCAGCCCCAAGGAGGAACTCTTTTGATCTCTCTCCCCACCTTCCCCAGAGTCCCAATGGCTCTGCCCTGCTGAGTTTGCTTTAGCAGGGGGATGGCTAACTGCGCCCAACCTGAACCTGTGGTGCGCTCCCCCTGGGGAACTAGGGTTGGAGGCTCTGGCAGAGACTGAGTTTGGTTCTGAACTAGGGGCCACTTAGCCTTGACTGAGTGTTTGACCACAGGGCCCCCAAGTAGGGGACACACTACTCTGGTTCTCCTGACACTGATCTCCCTCCCCTACCTAGCTCACGACCTGTGGAAGGGTCTGTGGGTCGCGGCCAGCCTGGGCCCACTGTACAGTCTTTCTGCAGAAGGCTCTGGACGAAGACCAGGCAACCTCAGGGGGAGGTGGAGTAGCTGACAGGTGGAGGCAGACTTCAGAGAGCCTCTGACCTTTTACATATCTGCCCAGCTCTAAATTGGAAGAAGCCAACCACTATATACAGATTGGCCCCTCCCAAACATCCCCAGGCCCAGTAGATGCAGCCATGAACAGTGAATGGCATGGTTAACTCCAGATAGACAGGTCAAGGCTGGTTACATACAACATCTGAACATACACCTGTACCTGAACCCCACCCAAGTAAATCCAGAACTAACACAGCTACTGGTGGGCTATAAAACCACACCAGAGTTCTGCCCAACTCACCACACAAGCAGGACACCCAAAGGGGGATTCCAGCACGTACCAAACCCTACTTGGAGCAACTCCACCTCAGTGGGCAGCCCCCACACAGTGACTCATATATAGTGACTGAGGTTTATCCTTATAGTCAGCCATCCTGAAGGGTTAACTCCACTCACAAAAAGGCCAACAGGATTCAAGATTCAAATACAAGAGGAGAGTGGGTACATATAACACACAAGAAACATTCCTGCAGCATGGAGCTCAGGTGATCTGGAAGATTGTGCCACTGAGCCCAATAAGACACCTGCTCATAAAGATATAATGAGTTTGGGAATCACAGTAGATCTACCTAATACACAGAGATAAAATGGGGAGAAAAAGAAATACGCCCCAAATGAAAGAATAAGAGAAATCAGCAGAAAAAGAATTAAGTGAAATGGAAGCACCCAAAATACCAGATGCAGAGTTTAAAACAATGGTTTTAAGGACACTCAAGGATCTTAGGGGAAGAATGGATGGTCTCAGTGAAAACTTTAGAGAGACAGTAAGCATTAAAGAAGACACAGAAGCCACAAAAAAGAATGAGTCAGAAATGATGAATACGACACCCAAGCAGAGCACCAAACAAGGAAAAAGAATTTTTAAAAATGAGGAAAATGGCCCTGGCTGGTGTGGCTCAGTGGATTGAGCGCTGGCCTGCGAACGAGTCACCGATTCAATTCCCAGTCTGGGCACACGCCTGGGTTGCGGGCCAGGTCCTGAGGATGGGGCACATGAGAGGCAACCACACATTGATGTTTCTCTCCCTCTCTTCCTCCCTCCTTTCCCCTCTCTCTAAAAATAAATAAAATCTTTTTAAAAAATGAGGAAAATATAAGGAACCTCTGGGACAACATCAAGTGTAACACCATCTGCATCATAGGGGTACCAGAAAGAGAAGAGAGTGAGCAAGGGATAGAGAACTTGTTTGAAGAAACAATGGCTGAAAAATGTCCCTAACCTGGTGAAGGAAAAAGTCACCTAAGTTCAGGAAGCACAGAGTGTCCCAATCAAGATGAACCCAAAACGGTCCACACCAAGGCACGTCATAATTAAAATACCAAAGGTTGAAGACAAGAGAGAATCTTAAAAGCAGCAAGGAAAAAGCAATCAGTTACTTACAAGTTTGCTCCCATAGGGCTGTCAGCCAATTTCTCAACAGAAACATTTCAGGCCAGAAAGGACTGGCATGAAATACTCAAAGTGATAAAAACCAAGGACCTACAACCATGAGTTACTCTATCCAGTAAGGCTATCATTTAAAATTGAAGGGAAAATAAAGAGCTTCCCAGACGCCCCCCACCCCCAAAAAGCTAAAGAAGTTCATTACCACCAAACCAGTACTGCAAGAATGTTAAATGGCCTGCTTTAAGAAGGGGAGGGGAGGGAGAAACACAGATATAAAGAATAAAATGAAATGAAATGAATTAAAATAAATAAAATGCAGTTAAGTAGGAAAAAATTCAGTTCTATTTCATATTGTCAAGATATTTCATTAAGTTCAACTACAATTTATGTTAGATCTCAGCTAAGGAAAAAAAAGAGAGTCCATTGAATCAAACCATCTTACTTGAGTTCTTCTCTTTCCTTCTGACAATTTCCAAGGAAGTTTCCAAATTGACATGAATGAATATGTTCATGGATCTGAAGAAGAAACGCTTCATTGAATTCAAAGGCTTGTGGAAACTGTTCAGTCAAATGCCACACACATTCCAAGAACTGAGTAAACACTGGTGAGACTTCCTTTGGGTCACCATCCAAATGGCCACACCTAACCCCCCCCAGAAAAGCACAAGCTATTAAAAATGCTTCTGAAAGAAATCAGTTGTTCAGGTGATGTTAAATTTAAATATACATTTTAAAAAAAAATCCTAAAACATTGTGCCATTGGCATAAAAAGAACTAATGCTTTAATTGAAATCACTGATACTTAGGAGTTCTTGAACTACAATTTTAAAGGGTCTATTACCTTCTACGGACTACAATCCAGACAAACAGGAAGGTAATAAATTGCCATAAAAATTAACAAAGGTATGAGAACTGAAGGAAATAACAAAAAATTAAATTCTCTTTCATACAAAAAACTGCACTCTCACCTCCCACTGGACAAGCAAGTTCATGAAAAACAGAAACATTTTGGTACTGTAACCTAGTTTTTCTATTTTTACAAAATATGTAAATGTGTAACTGACTCACCTCTCTGAAAATTTATGTCCAAAAGAGATCCAATCCTTTTCTATTAAAACCTTAATGAGAAAAAGTAAAATCCATTTTATAACTACTTTCAATATTTTTGTTTAGAATGGATTAAATCCTACTGCCTTAAAAATAGCATTTACACTTTGCAAACAAAACAAAACAAAATTTTAAGATTACAGGCAAAAGACAGCAACAACCTAGATTAGAGGTTGGTTTAACAAAGACTGATGATACATAAAAAGAAACATAGGAGTGTTATAACTTAAATTATTTCTATTGCATTTATTACATTTTAAGTAAAAAGTGTATATTATAAAAAACTGCTGCAGTTACATTTTTGTATGTATAATGATGATATTTGCCTAGAAAAAAGGCTAGGAAAATGTAAATCAAAAGTGTTAACAGTGGTTAATTGTGGGTGGTAGACTGGGTTATGTTTTAAACCTTCTGACTTACTTGTACATCACTTATATAATACTTAAAAAAAGATAGAGACCAATGAAAAGTTTATATTCAAGTTCAATGTTAATAGCTAGCCTCTTAAATGGACTGTATAATTTCCTGTCACAACTCTACTGAAATAATAGGGTTCTAATTTTTTTTCAGTCTTACTAGCCTAAACAA
This sequence comes from Mormoops blainvillei, assembly GCA_004026545.1. NCBI lineage: Eukaryota > Metazoa > Chordata > Mammalia > Chiroptera > Mormoopidae > Mormoops > Mormoops blainvillei. The sequence goes on from PVJD01006348.1 coordinate 84,172, forward strand.
TATATCTTCTTAATATTTAATATGTGTTTTAATTTCATGCATAATCACCAAGGACATCCTTTTCATAGTGTGCAAACTGCCACTTTTAGCTTCTCTGACTTGGTCTTAAATCTCTCACAAGGCCATATAATGGGATGAGAGAAGACGCAGTTTCTGGAGTCACACTGCATGGACTCAAGTTCTAGCGTCACCACTTTCATACACACCTGACTTCAGGCATATGACCTTCAGGCTGTAGCATCAGATTTTACTACAAGCCCTTTGCCATTCTTCTATACACAGACATCTAAAGCTTAAAATCTTTTTCACTACACTTATCCCTCCGCTTGTCTCAAAAAGAGCTTGTCTCCTGAAGAGCAGAACAGTACCATTCATCCTGACAGCTGAGTCCCTGGCCTGGAAATCATCCTATCTGTGAACAAGTCTTACTGACTCTACTGTCTTAACATCCCTGCAGGTTGGCCCATCACCTCCGCCCTCCATTGTGCGGTGCTGCCTTAGTTCTGGCCCTCTTTTCTCTCCAGTTATCACAATAGATTCTACACTGGTCTCCTAACCTCTATTCACATTCCCCTCTTCCTTCAAGACACCAAACCATCTTTTTAAAAGCCTGTTACCATTTCCTTTGTTTAAAGCCTTCTAATGGCTCTTACTACCCAAATTTTAGTTTTTCTCTTCCTCCGGCCCCATGCCACTATATTCTTCTGCACCCAAGACCCCCACCCGCAACACTCACCCTGAATATCATCTACCACACGTTACCTGCAGTCGCCTAAAAGAGCTACGCTTTAGCTTTTACTGCTTCTTTTGCCCAGGAAGCTCTCACATTGTCCCTGTCCATGTATTACATGGTTTCGTTCGGATGTCTAACAAACAATTAAAGCCAAACATGGCAAAGAAAATATTCCTTATCTTACACTCAAAAACTGAGCAGAACATTATTTTATTAACACTTTCCATTTGTCTTCCCAGGTTCAATATGTTAGTGCCACAAAATAATGGTGCTAAAAGGGACCTAATGATGTTAAGCCTTCCCTTGCTTTAAGATGGTACTGTATTTAATTCTAAACTAATAAAAACTTTCTCACATCTCTTCACTTACTACTTGCCATAAATTAAGATATAAATTTTGAAAAGATGAGTTAATCTGATCATACATTAAAAAACAAACAAAACAGAAGCCAGGGCTTCAGCTTCACAAAGCAGAAAACAGGTTCAACTAGAAATTTAATCTTCAGATAAAAAACAAGCTTCCTAACATTTAACTGCAATTAACAAATGAAGGAATTTGAAACAGAAAGTTTCTTCTAGGATATAATTCTTAAGTACTCTTATTTATGCCTTGTTTACAACATCACTTACACTTGTTACATAAATATGAGGGGGAAACACTGAGTATTTCTATTGTAACATTTTAGGAAAAAACAACTTTTAAATCTAAAATTTTTTGTCAAAGAAGTGGCACAGATGAAAATCAGTCTAACTCAAGGTTTTCCACATCACCGCTATTGACATTTTGGGCCAGGTAACACTTTGTTGTAGGGCTGTCCTGTGTAATATAGGGTACTTACTAGCATCCTGGGGATCTACTAGCTAGATGTTGGTGGCACCCTTTCTGTTCGCTGTAACAATCAAATCTTCTAATAATACTCAACGACTCCAGGGGGGACAAAATCACTCCTTTGAGAGAACCACTGGTCTAGCCAAATAATCCCTTACCATGAATCCTTTCACTGTCCTGTAGTAGGAGTCCAATAAGAGAGCGCCAAGGGAACAAACCTGGGAGGTCCTGTCCCAGCCATCAGAACAATGTACCAACACACTTGCATTTTCAACCACTATTGCCTGAAAAGAAAGATCACGCACTTAATATTCGAACAGAATACATTTTAAGTGAATCAATAAGTTCTACTTACTCAAAAACCATTAAGTATTGCATTATAAAGAAGAGCTAGGGCTGTGGTGATAATGCTGTCACAACATAATTTCCAAAAAGCAAGACAAAACACAAAGCAAACAAAAAAAATTCTATTTCAAAGTGCTTGAAAAATTTTTTAAGTGTTACATGATAAAGCTCAAATTACGTGAACCTCATTAAACAGGTAAAACATAATAAAAACTATCCGACTAGGTCCTGGCTGGTGTGGCTCAGTGGATTGAGAGCCAGCCTGCAAACCAAAGGGTCACTGGTTTGATTCCCAGTCAGGACACATGCCTGGGCTGTGGGCAGGTTATGGGCCAGTCCCCAGTTAGGGGTGTGGGAGAGGCAATCACTCATTGATGTTTCTCTTCCTCCCTTCCCTTCTCTCTAAAAATAAATAAATAAAATCCTTTAAAAAAATTTATCTGATTGGAAAAGATATCAGCATTCAACATAATAAATCCATTCCTTCCTAATCATTATAAACCCCAAAACCAAATATAAACAATGAAGAGTTACTTTGGCTAAGAAGATTGCAGCATCCATGACAGCTTTGATATGGCGAAGCCATCCTGAGCTTTCCAAACCAGAGTAGAAATCGTTGACAGAAAGCCCTTTGGTACCATTAACTAAAAGAGGAGGAAAAAACATTTCAATTAGAATGGGCTAAAATCTTCACTTCTCCTATTCAAGATATTGCCAGGTGAGTGAATTGGGGAAGAAGAGAAGAGGACAAAACAAATAGGCAAAACTTGTTATAAATGAAAAGATGCTCTCAGAAGCTCAATGATGAATTTTTTGTTACATTCTGCTGTCATTCCTTGACCTTAAAAAATGCTATCTCTTTAAAAAAAATATTTGTAGCACAAGAGTTTAATTAAAAATAGTCTGATATTTTAATTTTTAAAATTCCATACCATGACTGCACCCTGGCTGGTGTGGCTCAGTGGATTGAGTGCTGGCCTGCAAACCAAAGGGTTGCCAGTTCAATTCCCAGTCAGGGCACATGCCTTGGGTGTGAGCCAAGTCCCCAGTAGGGGGCGCATGAGAAGCAACCACACATTGATGTTTCTCTCCCTCTTTCCCTTCCCCAGCTAAAAATAAACAAAATCTTTAAAAAAAAAAATTCCATACCATGACTAGAAAGATACTTTACTATTTAAATGAAACATTATCATAAATTAACTATACTGACTAACCAAGAATATCTAACAATAGCAATTTTTTATAAAACCATTAGAGTTGTACTATCTAATATAGTAGTTACTACCCAAATATAGATAATAAACACCTGAAATACAGGTAGTCCCAACTGAGATGTACTGTAAGTATAAAATTTCTAAGACTTAAAGGCAAAAAAGTAAAACATATTATTACAAATTTTTAATGTTGATTACATGTTTAACATAGCGTTTTTATTATGTTAAATGTTATTAAAATAATTTCAACTGTTTCTTTTTACTTTTTAAAATGTGACTACTAGAAAATTTCAAATTCATAATTTAAAACTTCATGTTTGACTAGCATTATATTTCTATGGAGCAAAGCTGACTAGAAGGTAAGCAATAATCATACCTTCCAGTAACTTCTGAAGGCTTGACCTCATGACATGAATATTTTCAATTCCAACAAACTGAAATCTAATATTAGAATAGTTGTCTTCATTTTCATAACCTTTTCCAGCTGCTCTGTTGGCCATTGCATTCAGCTAAAAATTTAAATTTTAGAAATTTAGAGACAAATACTTTTATCACTTACCAAAATATCATGAAAACACTAAATAAACTAATTTTAGTTAGCAGACAGTTTTTCAAGGAACACATCACAACTAAATATGCTAACATTTTTTAGTAAATAAAAGTCTCGCATTCATAATAGCAAAGAAGGACCCTATAAAGAGACAATATGATTGCTGTATAATGGAAAGGTCAGACAAGAAGTTCCGTACAAATAATTCATGAAACTAATTCACTTAGGTTTTTAGTCAATTTTCCGTATGTTTGTAATATTTCAAAATCTAAAACCAGAAAGACCTCCTAGCTAAATCCTAAATGATTCAGAGACTGGCACAGCTGGGTAGTTATATAGGTCAGATTATCTGAGGTCTTCCATATTAGAGACTGCTGGAGGCCAAAACAGTATATAACATGGTATATATAACCCGCTAGCTTGATAGAGCTTCAAGAATTGGGCCACATATAAACTGGTCTCTAAGGGAGAAAAGAGACTGCCCATAACCCCATAATCTTTAGCTTTTAGAACAAATGCTATCAGAGGTTCACTTAAGATTTGCCATGTTTAATTCTTTCAGACTATGATTTCATATAGCACATCATTACAATTTACTAAACATTCTCATGAACCTAAATGAAGCAACCTAAATTTTAGGAAAAAAATCATTTTCATTCAGTGGATTGGGGCCCAGGCTGGTAACAAGTACAGTTAAACTGTATTTACTGACTCACTGGTTATTCACCACCTATGATTACTGCAGTTAACAGTTAAGATATTAAAAATGTTTCTACAGTATTACTATTTGAGTTTAGCTAGCTAAACAAAACAATCAAATAAAGATACATTTTCTCTGTAGAAGTCAGTTATACAAGTAAGACATATTAGGTCCTGAGAAACAAATCACCGTCAGATGTTAAATTCAGAAAATCTTGCGTTACCTAATCTTTTATATCTAATATCACCTAAAAATAGTTCTAACCAATTAAGACACTCAAATTACACAAAGAAGTAAAATAAAAAATTTCTTATGAACCACCAACACTTTTTGTCTTCTAAGTAAGTCTTCTCAACAAAATAAAAGATTACCAAATTATCAGTTTCTAATTTTTAATACTCCTTAATTTACTCAAATTAATTATATATGTTTCCCCATTGTCTTTTGTAAGACTGCATAATGATGAGAATTACTTCTAAACAGCAACCATTCTTTTCAACAAAGCTGCCTATAATTGTGGTCTATATGGCTCACTCGCTCTTTTTCATCGCTTTCTCTTTTTTTCTCATCATTCCAGATTTTTGAAGAAATCCTCACTATAATTCTGCCAATGTCCTTTTGTGTAGCCCACCAGCTCTGCACCCGATGCTATAATAAAAATTAAAAGTAATGTTAGCTATTACCATTATGGATTTTAATTACTTTAGTTTCAGGATCATATATGAAATAGTTGCTTAACTGTGTTTATAAAAAGAAAAATGGAGCCCTAGCTGGTGTGGCTCAATTGGTTGGAGTGTCACCCAATAAACCAAAAAGTCACAAGTTCAATTCCCAGTTAGGGCACATACCTGGGCTGCAGGTTTGGTCCCTGGTTGGGGTGCCTATAAGGGGCAACTGATCAATGTTTCTTTCATATATTGATGTTCCTCTCCCCTTCTCTTTACTCTCCTTTCCCCTCTCTCTAAAATCAATAAGCATGCCTTCAGATGTGGATTACAAAAAGCCCTGACTGGTGTGGCTCAGTGGATTGAGTACTGGCCTGCTAACCCAAGGGTCTCGTGTTCAATTCCCAGTCAGGGCACATGCCTGGGGTGCAGGCCAGGTCCCCAGCAGGGGGCGCTTGGAAGGCAGCCGCACATTGATGTTTCTCTCCCTCTCGTTCTCCCTCCCTTCCGCTCTCTATAAAAATCTTAAAAAAAAAAGACTGTGCCATTTATCCCAATGATAAAAATTTTACCTTACATAATGGACGCCTAACAGAATAGTTATTGCCTCTTCACTATTTATAATTCTCTAGTTCACTGTTAACTCACTATGTATTTTTCTTATTTTTTTTAATATTTCATATTCAGGTCCATTATTTTAACACAGTGTTTTGCCAACTGGAAATTCTAATTGGAGTTCAATTTTTCACAACACACACACTATTTAGTATTTCCTCACAATAACATAATACTTACTTGTATACACCATCAATAGTTCCCAATAAAAGTAAGAAAACATAGGAAATCACTCTCTGTGTTACTGGGAAATTGAACTCCAAAGTTGGTATCCTTTAAAAGATTGATTTCCTTAGTATCATTAGCCTTGGTTAATTTAAAACTAGAATTCAATATGTTAAATGTGGAAAGATTAATCAAGTGTTTTAAGGTTACATAGATAATTAAGGTAACAGACTGTAGTGAGTGTATTCAAAGCACATACTTTGGGTCTGGTATCCATGACATACATATAGCGATTGGCTGGATTAGCTTTACTAATGGCTTGAAGTAAATGTTCATCCTCCAGGCACCTGGCACTGAATCCTGACAGTGGTTGACTACATCGACAAATGGCAGCCTAATTTAAATAAGACAGAAAACAGGTTACCCAAAGAAGTCTGAAACATGTCTTTTAAAATGCTTAAAAGAAAGAAGAAGTTAAAATCAAATGTGCTGTTTAAACATTGGCAGGACAATTAGAAGGCATTAACTTTGAAATCCTATTTGACTTAAAATACTACTTCAACATCTTGATATTACTTAATTTTTCCCAATATTCTCTTCCAAGAAACTTAAATGCCTTCTTACCTAATTGCATAAAAAACATCTTAGGTCCTTAGAGGTAACATCTGGTTAATTCTCTATCACATAACCTACTAAGATACTTTCTGTGCCCTAGATCACAAGATACTTTCAACTGAAGTTCAAGTAAGACATCAGTCAATAAATGCAGAAAAGGATTTTTTTAAAATAGCAAGCAACATTTAACTTTTACTTTCCAAAGGCTTTCAAGGCCTCTACTTAGAAATTGGTAATCTTTATATAAAATGAGAAAAATGTGCTTCAATCCAACTTTGGATTAAAGTATAGTCATTCCAAAAGGGCAACAATGTCTATAAGAAGTAGTGAATATCGGATTAGATATTTACTGTTGTTTAAGGTCTTAAAAAAAACCCTGGCTGGTGTGGCTTAGTGGATTGAAGGCCAGCCTGTGAACCAAAAGGTCGCTGGTTCAATTCCCAGTCAGGGCACGTTCCTGGCAGGCCAGGTCCCCAATTGGGGCCATGAGAGAGGCAACTGGTTGATGTCTTTCTCTCTTTCTCCCACCCTTCCCATCTCCCTAAAACTAAATAAGTAAAATCTTAAAAAAAAAACCTTAAAAAAAAGTCTAACAAAAAAGGGTTAAGATTTAGATCCACATAGTTTCTATCCAATCTCATCCATAACAACCTCAACTTAACCCTACCCAAACATTTCAACCACAGTAATCATTTTTAAAAAAGTAAATTCACATGTTCACCTATTTTAAATTTACACATAAATATTTAATAAAATAGAAGAAAATGAGAATTGACTTATTACATTTTTTTCAGACCTTCTTCCTGATTTGTTAAGTTAGGCATAGAATATCTATTTTTAGCCCAGATTTCCAACTAAAAATGTATACAAACATGGGTTTGTCAAACAAAGGCCATAATCAGTCATAACTCCTTCTGACTTTGTTATAAAAAATGAGATTAGAAACTTTTGTTTAAAGTTTTACTGTCTCTGGTTCCCTTATAAACCCCAACTTGAAGTTCAGTAAAGAAATTCAATGTGTATAAAAAAAAGTTCAGAGAGAAAGGAAAAGCAGAAAAAAATAAAGATGTCAATAAAATTTAAGAAAATGAAAGCAGATTGACAAGTAATAACCAATTTACCAGAGCAAAGAGGGGTGCCATATCGTTATGAGTCGATAAGAAATAGGTATATCAAGAAGCAAAATCCCAGACAGGACCAGGATTTGGTACCTCTGAAAGCCTGAGTGGGAGTATAACCAAAAACAACAGAATTGGTTGCATGTCTATATAAGGACTAGTTAACAATCCCACATATTCCCTTACCGTAAAAAAAAAGTTTATTCTATGAAGAGGATTAACCTAAAGACTCTGGGCAACAGGCACAGCTGTGGTTGCACCTCCTCCCCACAGAAAAACTGGAGGGTTAAGTAAGGCCTGCATAACAAAATGTGAGGTCTTCCTACCTCTCTTCCCACATCTAGATCCTGGCCAGGCTTACCACACACATTGGGACAAAGATTACAAGAGAAAAAAGAATCCAAATATAGCGATCACTCACGCATACAAACTTCTAAGCTTTGTAGTACCTCACTCTTAAACATGAGAGGCCAGGCAAGAATCAGCTATTTGAAGGATGAGAAAAACAAAAAACAAAATTAACAGAAAGAAACTGAGCGAAAGGATAACTAATGTGGGGAGCACAAGAATTCTGTTTTAAAAATCCCAAACATCTTCAGAGAACTAAGTCATCATATCCAAGAACAGGAAACTTTATCTGGCTGGTGTAGCTCAGTGGATTGAGCATTAGCCTGTGAACCAGTGTTGCCAGTTCGATTCCCCTGTCAGGGTACATGCCTGGGTTGTGGGCCAGGTCCCCAGTAGGGGGCAGCATGACAGGCAACCACATATTGATGTTTCTCTCCCTCTCTTTCTCCCTCCCTTCCCCTCTGTCTAAAAATAAAATAAATAAAATCTTTTTTAAAAAAACTTTAAAAAGTTTGAAAACAGGAAGTAATTCTTGGATTTTTAAAACACTACAGCAAAAAAAGGAATCTAAGAGATGGTTGGAGGTGAAGGTCAGGAAATCTGTTCCCATACCCCAAACCTTACGGTGTGACTTACAGATATAATCAAGCACAGAAGGAGACAGAAAAATCAAGGAGAAAATTAAGAAAACTGGAGGACTCAGAACTCAGTCGTGCTGAGTCATGTTATTTGGGATTATAAGAGAATGCATAGAGATGTTCACATTTTGCTATAGTATACAAAATGCATAAATGTTAAAATGCAATTTATAAGACTTACTAGAGGTTTATGCTAGAAAGCCCACTTGTCAAGTAATACATACAAAAGTACAAAAAAATTAATGAAAGAGTATAAATTATCAAAGAAATAGAGAAGCAGCTTCCCACAAATGAGACCTAAGTTTCCAGGCAGAATTTAAAACAACACATGAAGGCACATAACTGTGAAGTTTCAGAACGGTGGGGAAAAACAAGAGTTTAAAAGCTTCCAGAGGGAAAAAAATCAGGTCACAAAAAACTGCGAGTCAGAAATGGCATCCAATTCTCAACTTACTAGATGTTGAGATATAGAAAAAGTGATTTACCCTCTGTGTACCACAGTTCCCCCATTGGAAAGTTATAGGTAATCAGCAGGGTCCACCTTATAAAGTTACCATGTGGATTTCATGCATATAAACCTTTTAACATATAGTGCCTCCTGGTCTACCATTACAGGGTACAAAGGTAACTTTACAGTAATGTGCAATCCCTGTTACAGCATCTCAGTATAAAGATGCCTCCTTTGCTTCTTCATATTGCAAAATCTTTCCAATATGAAGAGCTTACTATTAAAATGGGAGCCTGACAGTGGATTGAGTGCCAACCTGCGAACCCAAGAGTCACTGGTTCAATTCCCAGTCAGGGCACGTGTCTGGGTTGCGAGCCAGGTCCCCAGAGGGGTGGGGGGTGCACAAGAGGCATCCCCATACATTGATGTTTCTTCTCTCCCTCTTTCTCCCTCTTTTCCCGTCTCTAAAAATAAATAAATAAAAATCTTTTTAAAAAAGCAATTTAAAAAGTAAAATAAAATAAAATGGGAACCTGAAATACCCTTGGTTCTCTCTGCCTTCTCAATAGCTAGTTTGTCAAAGCTATTTGTTTCCCCCCAGTGTAAGCAGGATCAAAAGATAACCACAGGCAAGGAAGAGAACCTATCTAATCCCATTATTTTCAAGTCACCACTAGAAGGAAGGAAGGAAAGGGTGAAGGGGAAAGAAAGACGGCAAGTATAAAAGCTTCTGTATTTCAGGGGTAATTTTGATTTAAAATAACGAAAATGTCATTAAGTGAAAAGGCAGCACTTCTCTATCAGCAATATTACAATAATGACATCTTAATATAAAAGTGAGTGTCCTTTTGGATATTTAAACCTGAAGAGCGGTGATGCTACTTTGGTAAAATCAAAATGAAAGCTGCCTACCTCCTTATTTTGATGATAGTATGAAAGAACTGGAAATCTTCCCTTGCTCCGGAACTTAGAACTACCAACAATTATTGGTTTGCTTGCTATTCGGGGAACATAAAGTTCTCTTGGATACGTTTCACAAATCTGTAAAAACCAAATAAAACATAACCATTTCATGCAGTTAAAAACCATGAGGTTGAAAACTACCTTTATAAAACTTTAAAACTTACTAGTGTAAAATAGTACATAAGAATAGAGAGAACTTGTTACTATGACATTTCCAGACTCTCTGGTACTAACATTTTCTGAACTTCCCCCAGAAGGTTGCTAAGTTACCTTGTACTCTCGGTTGGCATCAGACAACTGCCAGTTTGAATTTGGCACACCCATCCTCTTATATTCCTCAGCAAGGTCAATAAGCTGCCAACCTCGCAGTCGTTCTGAGTCATTTTGTTTGGGATTATATGAGAATGCATAGAGATCTTCATATTTTGCTATAGTACACAAAATGCATACATGTTAAAATACAACTTATAAGACTTACTATATGACATATAAAAGTAATTTTCAGTTCTACCCCTCAATTTTTTCTTTAAACTCTACAAAGAGATGGCTAATACCTGAACATATTTAAAGTTAAAATTTTCTCAGTTCTTTGATGCAAATGACTATACCTAAAGGCATAAATATATTGATCTGAGATTCAATTTATATCATCAGTAAAAGCTAGTGATTAACAGTTTGACTTATACAGTACTCTAATATTTCCCTCTGTTAAAAGTAAAATTTTAAAGACACAAATAGACACTTTCTACCCACCACTTTTTCCACATTAGATATAAAATAAAGACTAATGCTATAATGAAAAATTAGAGATACCACATAGAACATGATATTGCCTATACATTCCTCTAGTACAGTTTTGACCCAAAATGGCAATGGTTGCACAGAAGTCCAAAGAGCACTTGCTTCTGAACAATGATAAGCCCCTGAAGTCACAGAACCATCTATACCATAAGATTTGACTTAACTTAGGCCAATGGGACAAATGTTACAGGGCTTATGTGTTAGAAGAGAAGAGGGGACAAAAATCTGTTCCTAGACCACTGCATTCCAGATGTCCAATAAAAAAAGTAGCATACAGTAACTAATGTGCTTTGTCTCCCTGGAGAGAGCTATGTAATTCAAGTTATATTGAGGGAAGGAAGCCTCCAGATCTCCAAGACACAGCAGTGATAAGATTCTTCCTTAGGGCCTATATCCCTCTCACTCTTATTTCTGCTAAAGTAAGATTCACCCTCTTTTTCCCTCTGCTCATCTCCTTTATGTTTCATTCTAGTCAATTAGATATCTTAGTCCCACTGCTTTCAGAGGAGTCTGACCTTCCGTAATTTCTAGTTTAATGAATTAATTTCCAAGTCACACCCTTTGGTTGTGGGGTTCTTTAAAAAAAAAAAAAGGCTATGCTACTGGCTATCAACAGACTTCTAAACCATTAATATAAATGTGTAGTTTCTTAAGTCTGTACTACAAATGCTTCATTTTGTCCTTTCTATTACCCCCTTCTTTGGAAACCATTATTACAACTCAGATCAGTTTATAATTACTTCTAGGTCAAATTTTTTAGACTAGGCCATACAAGTACTTGACTTAAGAGTAACAAAGTATAAAATAGCCATAATGAGATATTTAAAAAAGTATCTCAAATGACCCTTCTCAAACCTGAGCAAGTAAGCCCTTGGTCTGGAAGCACAGTACCTTGTTTTGACAGTTGTAGCAAAGAGTTGTAAATATCATGGCAATCTCTTTCTTTGGGGACAATGAAATGCACAATTCTGAAGTTCTTGCACTGAATCACAAGTGGACATCCAGAAGTTGTCAAAGCCAGTTTCTCCACTGAGGCAATATGGTGGTGCAATATCTACACCAAGAAAAAAACATTTGATCATCATTATAAAAAGCACTATTTTATTGTCTTCCACAGTTCATAAATGTTAGAAATGTCCTCTTCAAATAAAGTCTCAAATGTTATACACTGCACACTCAAACTTAACAATTTTAAATGACAATGCCAGAGCCAGAAATGTGCCCTAATCACTCCACATAGTCATACATTATTAAATCCCAAGAATTACATCCTCTAAATATTTCTATAACCTGTCTACGTCTCTCCATCTCCACTGTCACTCCCCTAGTTGCAATGTTTCCATTGTTTCTCACTTGAGTTGCTGTAACCATCCTCCTGAACGTTCTCTCTAAATCTACTCTTGATATCTCCCAGTCTATTTCCTACAAGGTGGACAAGCAACCACTGAAAACTCAATCCCACAAAAAAAAAAAAAAAAAAAAGGCAAAGCAATCTAGTCATTCATTATTCCCCAATTCTCCTATTCAAGTACTAGCCAGGCCTGATCCTGCTTAGCTTCTGAAATCAGACAAGAGCTGGAACATTCAGAGGACTATGGCCACAGACTTTCCCACTTCTCTAGCCTCATTTCAAGTCCCTCCCCCAACATCACTAAGTTCTAGTGACAAGAGAACTTTTTGTTCCTCAAATGATCCAAGCTCCTTTATACACACTCTGAGTTGCTCCTACTAACTGGGGTATTATAACTCGACCTCTTCACCTAGGAACTTCCAGTATTATTTCTGGCCTTTTCTTAAAACTCATTACTGAGAAATATGTATAGCCTGACAATCCCCATGGGCCTTCCCAAGTAAGTTAGGCCTCCTCCATTTTCTTATCAAATATCAACATACATTTTTCCTTTCACAGTACTTAGTACATGTGTAATTTGTTGTGTAATGAAGGTTTATTTCTCTAGCTAGATTTTAGGAACTTTATAAGCAGCAAAACAATAGCTAAGTTGAGTGTCATATCTCCAGCACCTAACACATTACTTAGAACATTGTAATGATCCTCTTCAAATTAAAAAGAAAAAAAGCCTCAAGTGATATATATTATACATTCAAACTTAAACTTGACCAAACCAGAAATATGGATGTCATAGCTGATACCTTCTCTATCACAAATGCTTACTGAATGAATATAAAGTGCTATTCAGTATTTGATGGCATTTGAAACATATAATTACCATTCTCACCTGTTACGTATTAGATTCTGTTTGCTACTAAAAAAAGTTCTCTTTTTCTCAATAGCATTCCTACTAATTTAAAATATTTACAAAAAACTTTTCTGAAAAATAAAAGATCTTAAAATCACGTTTTATCATGTTTGCCAAAACTGAAACATGGCAAGAAATCGAGTCATCTCAAATTAGTCTAAAAACTTAACAAAGATTCCAGTAAAAATAAAATTCCAACTTGCTTTTTGGGTTTTGTGTGTGTGTGTATGTGTCTGTGGCAAGGTGAGAAATGGATGATTATTTATATTATGCATATATTATATAATTATAATTTTATATGTGAATATTAATTTTTAAAATTATAATTCTAAATTCACATGCAAGATTACATGCATTAAATAATCAAGAAAAGCTTAAAAAAGAAGACTAATGAGAACAGAAGTCCTACGGTAATTACAAGTAGATATATTGCAGATAATGAACACACTACACATATGTAACTTATACGTATGGCTGATATTTAGCACTATTAACATTTATATTAGGAGACCTGTGCCAAGTTACTCAAAATGATCTAATTAATAGTAACATCTAAATAGAGGATAATGAATAATAATCCACTGAAATATTATATCACTGTTACGATTCCAATTAAGACTCGAAATTATTTGTAGGATGAGAGTAATGAAGACGATTGGCTCTGCCATTAACTAGTTATGTGATCTTGAAAAAATAATCTGTAAAATGGAAAAAAAAAAAGTAAGGCCCATTCTTGATCTAAAATGTTCATTTCTATTGATCTAGAACACTAAACGGACTTCATTCAGGAGAGATGGACAGGAATACATGGGTAAGAAAGTATTTTAAAGACAAGAATAAGAGAGAAAAGAACATAGATATCTTTTAGCTGCCCCCAAAACTATGTTTCCACCTTCTGAAAGAATAGGTATATGGGAAACTTTCATTTGTACTCTAGGAGCTAGATAACATAAAGAGAAGATACTACATGGAAAGACTAAGGAAGGGTAGACAGAGTGGATGAGAATAGGCTAATGATTTTGCAAGGCCATGCTAGCGGAAACTCCTGGGCAAACACTGGATGAGGAAGAGATCCACAGCCTCTAGGGAATATTTCTCCAAAATCAACATCTCGGTTAAGTATCATAACTTATTGCAGTCACTTATCAATTTGTTGCCTCCCTGGGGAAATTAAAAGAGTATAAGCAAAGAGAGATATCAAGACTTATTAGAAAACTATACCCAATAGCCCTGGCTGGAGTGGCTCGGTTCGTTGGAGTGTCATCCCGGAAGTGGAAAGGTCATGGGTTTGATATCCAGTCAGGGCACATGCCTAGTTTGTGGGTTTGGTCCCCAGTGGGGGCACGTGTGAGAGGCAGCCGATCTATGTTTTTCCCTCACATTGATGTTTCTTTCCCTCTCTCTTTCCCTCCCTTCCCCTCTCTCTAAGTATTACCTTGGGTGAGCATTAAAAAAAAAAAAAGCTATAGTGAATAAAGCAGTGTGCTATTGGTACAGTATAATCAATATACTGAAAGAACAGAACAGAGAGCCCAAAAGCAGACTCTCACTTTATTTAGGTCAGAGTTGATACTACACATTAATGAAATAAAACAATCAATAAATGGTGCCAATTATCCATAAGTACATAAAATAAAAATGAATCCCTATGTCGTACCATCCACCAAAATATTCCCCAGATATATTAACAACTTATACTTAAGGACAGAAAACGTAAGCTTTTAGAAGAAAATATAGGAGAATCTCCATGACCCTGATATGGGGAAGGATTCCTTAAGTCACAAAACAGCATAAGCCATAAAAGAAAAAAATGAAAATCTATTACACTAAAATTCTAAGTTTAAAAGACATGCCCCACACTGGTGGAATTCATCGACAACACATATATCTGACAAAACATTAAAAACCAGAACTCTTACAAAATCAGTAATAGGATAAATAATCCAATAGAAAAAGAAAAGGAAATCTAAAGCCAAAATATCTGAAATTGTCACTGTCACTATTTAACTAGATATTGATAAGGGAAAGGGGAGCAAAGGGACTTAGACATTGAGCTTAATAAAATGGGAAGCATGAGCCTGTTTGCTTCACCAGGAAGTACAGCTTTTCACACTTCAGGGGACCACAGCACTGTGCTCCGCCAAGGAGATTAATGCTCTTCCCTTCCCCACTCCAGGACCAGATTGTTGGGGGGCAAAAGGGGTTGGTTCTGGACCACAGAGGCCTGTCAGTCTAACTAGGGGGTGTGGACCCATCCAAAGCCCATGAAAGCTTGGGAAGTTGATTGGTCATTTTGAAAAGGCACCTGGTCCATCCCAAGCACAAGCTAATATAATCCTAGGGGAACAAAAAATCAATCTCTCTCTCTCTCCCCCTCCCCC
>PVJD01006349.1:0-99742 GCA_004026545.1 Mormoops blainvillei
TTTATAAGCTCTAATAACATGCTTTTTCACAAAAAAACTCTTAGCATTGCATAAAATATATTTGACTAATAGACTGAAATAGCTTTAATCCCTCTGTAAAAGAAAAAGGTGGATAAATTTATGTTTGGTAATTAATGTTTCAGTATTTTATCTTATTTGGAAATGATCTAAATATGCAATGAATTTCTATCATTTAACGTAATCCTACATTGTTTCCAACTGCCTTTAACAATATTGTCATTATTTTATATTATCCTGGGATGATGTTTCTTGTAGAAAAATATTGGTCACATTGTTTTTATTATATTTGCAGGCTAGATTCCTACAATCGAACAACACATGCAGACACACAAATAAAATAATCAAATGCTTTCTGGAAATATTGAATCAATTTGTATAAATTGATAAATTGTATCAGCATTACCTGAAAACCCATTTAACCACACTCCTCCAAAGACAGATTATTCTCAGTCTTCTACAATTTGAGAAGTAAAAAACAGTTTTAATTTTAGTTTCTTAGACTGCTAGTATTAAGCACAATGTCTTTTCAATATTTTAAAGCACTTTATATAGGACATTAAACTTAAGTCTGACATTGTTACAAGTCTTTTCTAAATTGTTTCCCTAATTTTAATTCATGACATTCAAGACATAAAAAATTAAAATTTCTACGTAGTCAAATAATCTTAACATTTTTCTTTGCAAGTTTTTCCTCTAAGATAATTAATTCTACTCTCTTCTTGTTTTCTTTTTATTGATCTCTTCAAGGTTCTATTAATTTATTCATGCATATACATATGCAATATGCTACATATTATATATTACACATATGCATCATATGATATATGTGTATATACATATTGTGATGTTGCAGTAAAATTATATTTGTTTGTTTATCAGTAGTCGATTTTTCAAGCATCATTTTTTGACTATTCCCTACTGTCTTCATTCATTTGTGATGCTTCATTTGTCCCATATGTATTTGCATTTTTTATTTATAGATAGACTGATGATAAATAGATAGATAGATAGATATAGATAGATAGATGATAGATAAGAGTCTGTCAGGGCTATATAGTTTCTATATATAATTACTGGAATGTTATGTCAATAGGGTCTTACAAATAACTGTTTAAATTCAGCTTTTAATTCCACTGAGGAAAGAAATAAAACAATTTCATATTCTTTATCCTACCCCATTCCTGCCCCAAATTCCTTCTGCAGAAAATTGCAAGCAACCTAAAATATGTCCTATAGTCCACTCAAAAAACAGAAAAAAAAACATAAAACTGAAATTAAATTGATAAAAATAGTGGAACCACTAGAAATGGTGCTGCCACTGGTCAGAGGAACAGTGGCAAACAGTGGAATACATAAAGCAGACAGGAGCAGAATGACTAAACTCAGAAGTCATGAGAAACATGGTAGATCCAAGTATACTAATACAGAAAGATTTCCGTGACATTTTACGCACTGTTAAATCAAAATAAAAGAAAGAATATAGAGATGTAGAAGAATTTATACAATCATACTATAGCATACGTTCATGAGAAACCTATAAATCCTAATGATTCATGTAATAAAAAGGCTAAACATGTAATAAAAAAAATCAGTTAGTGAAATTCTGAAATAACTTCAAGATCAAAGCCAGGTAGAAATAAAGAATGAACCACGGATGTTTGGATACATAATTAAGACATAAGCACCCCCACCCCCCACACACACATTCATACACATACACATCAGACAAATGTTTTACAGCCTACAGTCTAACTTTCTGAAACAGGGAATGCTTCTGCACGGATGATCCTCTAGGAGTTTTAAGGCCTGCCAAACAGAAACAGGCTCTACATAACTGCCAGGGGGTCTGAAAACCCTATATACCATAACCACCTGAAAACCCCTCTTCCCCCTTAAATAATCGCTGAAAATCAGGCCACAGGAAGAAGAACTACAGTAACCAAAATCAGAGTTGACTAGTGAACAGATATCCTCACTTGGATTCCGAAATCTACTCCACTCAGCACCTGCATCTCAAACGCAGTCGAGGTGCGTGTGTATGTTCATGTGTGTACAGATAAAAAGATACGTAAGCAGATAGGAAGGTAGATAGACAGATGACAGGCAGATAGATACAGATGTATAATATATAGATATATTAGATATAAAACAGAAGGCAACATAAAGCTGTGGGGAGGGCATATTTTCAACATCGATAACAAGGGAAAAGATATATTTGCAACTTCAGTGACATTTGAAGTGCACCTAAAAAATCAATAAGAAAAAAATTAAAATCCAGTAGGCACAGAAGCTCAGCACACTATCCATAGAGGAAAAAGACAATAAGGGCCAATAAACAGCAACAAAAGAAGGTCATATTCAACCTTAACAATGATCAAGTAAACGAACATAAAAACAATAATGAGATGTCATTTTCCCCACTGGATTATTATAAAGGTATAATAAGCATTGTAATGAGAGTAAATAGAAACTGGCATTCTCACATAATGTTGATGACCAAATAAATTAGTTCAGCAATTTAGGAGAAGATATAATCTCCAAAATGTACTTTTTAAAGCAAGTTGCTTGTGTGTTAATCTCTGTGTTGTATAAAAGAACAAGAAGGAGTCTAGAAAAATGGACAAGAAAATGTTAATAGTGATAAATTCTGGGTAAGAGAAAAATCTGAGGAACAACAGGGAGAAGGGATAGTCTGTATTTTTATCTAATAGATATTTCTGTGCAGTTTAACTTTTATAACCATGTGTTTATGTATTGAATGGGTGCTTTAAGTATATTTAAATAAAAATAGAAATTAAAACAGTCAAAATTGCTTGGCTCTTGGTCTTACTTAATTACCAACTTTATAACCAGTATAACTAATATTAATGAAAAAATTTAATTAAAGAAAATCTCCCTTTTCAATTTTTACCTAGTAAAAAGAAGCATTTTTTACAGTTATGACTACATCTAAACTCAGATTTCAGAAACTAAAAACTGGTTCATAAAATTTTTGCTTCTTTTCCTTTTTTTCATCAAAATCAACCTCACGCTGCTGAACAGTTATAATAAAGGGTTACACAAAACCTTCAAATCACACAGAGATTTGCTATAAATCTGTCATCGTCATTCCTGCTGTCCACTATGATTTCCGTCGTTCCCGTTCCAGGCACTTACAAGATGGCACTTTCATACCCACATAAAATGAGGCGTGGCCAAGAAGCTTGCTGTGGTCCGTGACATGGCCACAGAAGTAACCAAAGGCGTCTCTGAGACCCAATGCACGTTTACCACATTTTCTTCCCTCTTCTTTCTGCCACAAGAATGACAGACATTCCAAGTGGTAACTATCAGACTGCATCCTTGAGTGTGGATGGATGACATGGAGCAAATCTCATAGGTAACCCAAGATAAACTTGGGTGAGTGACACACACCTGGGCTTTTTAAACCAGGGAGATCTGCGGGTTGTTTATTCTTGCAGCAAAACCTTGCCTGTCCTTACTGATATAAAAGTCTTAAGATCCGTCAACTTTATCAAATTCAAACAAACTTTAAAGTTTACATATTTCATAATTTAAGAAACGGCGGGATACATTCCAGGGCAAATGAAATGGGAGAGATTGTCACCAGTGTAATTATATAGTCACTATGACAATGTTAGATGTCCTTGTAAAGGAGTCAAGAGGTGACATGATCAGTGCCTGAGCTCACAGCGGCACTGCTGAGGGGCTTCAGAAGGAGCTCCATAAAGAAGAAAATTACTGAAACTCCTTATGGACTTCTTCTTGTACACAATTTTCTACTTTCCCTTGCCTTTTCCTTCAAAACACCTGCTAGTTTATATCTAGCCTGAAAAGTTAGACTCAGCTATTCGGAAGGAATCTTATTTGGTTTCTTCTCTTCTGCACCTTAGCCTATCCTGAATCAGACTTTTTAATACCTAATACCAGACTGTAGCCCATCCTGTATTTCACTTTGGCCTTGTTCATTAAACAAGTTACACGGGAGTGTGTCTTTGGCCCACGCTCTGGGCTAGGTCAATGAATGTGGAGATGTCTGAAGGACTTGTAGAAGGTCGGGAGCCTGGCAAGTTCCATGGCCTTGATCTCCGGGTGTCAGAAGGGCTAGTGGCAAATGTTCCCATCAATTTGTCTCCATCAATTCCCATCACCACCAACCTTCCCTTTGTTGAGAGTTAATTTATTTTTATTTAAGCAAGTATTTATTAAATCAATTTTTAAACATTATAAAATGAAATAAAACTCTGACACTCAAAAAGAAATTACTTCTTTTAGAGGAGGGAATTGATAGCATTTACTCTGTGAATTTGATTACCCAGCTATGGAAAGTTGAATTAATAAAGTATAAAATGTTCCTCTCAATTCCACCACTCCCTTCAATTCCAAGGACAAAATGTAATGTGATTTGAACAGTGTGGCACATGTAACTCTCACAAATGGACACATTTCAACTTGAAATAACTGTTAAAATCTTCCTCCAGCACAACCACGCTGAGTAATCACAATGTCGTAACCCTCTCTCTGTTCTCAGCTACTGACTTCTGTCGTCTGCAAAGTTTCATTATTAAATAGCTGGGAAGTCCAATGCATAATTTACCTTCTGGTTTGATCTTCCTTCTTTGGATCATATTCCAATTTCCTTCATTGATGACCTACTACTTGGGTCTTTGTTTCATCATAATTTCATAAAAAAACAAAAACAAGCGTCAAGTTCTTTTTTTAAAATTAAATGAATAAAGTCCACAAGATGATGAATACATTTGGTTATCTACATACTAAAATACTAATTATATACACTAGTGATGAATATATAACCTTTATTAGAAATAACTCATTGTTTTATAAGCAAACGTCAGCAGATTACAACCCCCTGTTTATTGATAAATTTATTATCAATAATGGCTTTCTCTTTTAAAGTTTTTCTAGTCAACAAATTTAACAATAATTTACTGTTGTTTAAACTTGAGACTGTGAAGGAATGGAGAAAAATATAATTGAGAACAAGTGCTTCACTCTCAAAAGACAGACTGATTTGTAATAACTATAATAAGAAGGAAAATGTGGCAAATTTCCTGAGAGAAGTGTAAACTAAATATAACAAAAGCACAGGACAAATAAGAGATTAATTCCAACTCAGGGAGCATGGAAAGGAGCCAGTAGATGTTGAAAGGAATGTAGCGGAGTGTAAAGGCCTGTCTTCAAGATCAAAGGGGCTGAGTTCAAATCTCAGACATGTCATTTACTAGCTACAAGGCTGCAGGCAAATTTACATATCGAGGCCTTTCTTCCCTCATCTATAAAACCAGTAAAATAAAATGAAAACCAACAATGTAGCACTTTGCACAAAGGCAACACTATAAGCACTTAACATAAATTCATTCGTTTAATTCTCATAACAATTCTGTGTGTATACTAATAGCATTCTCACATCACAGATGAGGAAACTGAAGTACAGAGAGGTTAGCGGCCTACTCGAGGTCCACACTGGTGTGTGACAAGTTGGATTGGATGTCAGGCAGTCAGGCTCGAAGCCTCAACCACTATTCCGTGCTGATGAGTTAGTATGATGAGAGTACTTTATACCTACCATGAACATAATTTTATATACAATGAAATGTGTACAAATGTGTATTTCAATGTGTATAAAATTGTGATCATGGTAGATACAACCTAAATAATAACCCTGTCAGGCAATTACTATTATTAAACACATTTACAAATGAAGAAACTGGCTTAGATAAGTTAGGAAAGCACAGCTATGGGGCAATGGGTGTGATGTGTTGGAGCAGGGCACTGGGGGAGAGGGTCTGTTTAGATTCTTTGCAGCCATGAAGTGAGATAATGGTGAAAAGGGGAGAGGGATCTGGGAAATGGGAAGACTGAAAAAGTCAAATTTTAGAGAAAAACAGGAAGGAAATGAAAAACTATACTTAGAAAACCAGGGCTCTAAGAGGGGCCAGCAAACTACAGCCATGTGACAAACCTGGCCCACTACCCGCACGGAAACACAGCCACTCTCAACTGTGTACATATTCTTTGTGGCTGCTTTTGCTCAACAACAGCAGAATTCAGAGACTACAATGGGAACTCTCTGACTTGAAAAGCCAAAAATATTTACTAATTGGCCCTTAAAAACTTTGCCAAACCTAGCTCAAGGGCTTGCCCCAATAGAAATTTCTGTGATCATGGAAATGTTCTATATTTTCATGCTCACAGGGCAGCCACTAGCCACAGGTGGTTGGCTAAATTTATATTTACATTAATTGAAAGTAAATATAATTTAAAATTTAGTTCCTCAATCACACTAGCCACTTTTCAAGTGTTTCAGCCACATTTGACTAATGTGACTGCAGAACTGAATTTTACATTTTATCTCATTCTCATTAAATTAAACTTATATAGCCACATTGACTACCAGCTACCATACTAGACAGTGAGTACAGTTCAACGAATTTCAAAGAGACGGAGGTAGTTCACGGAGTCAAGAGAGACCAATTAAGGCACGGACTTTAAGTCAATCCATTGAATTAAGCAACAAATAGGTACTGATGATCTTTGGGAGAGCAGTTTGGGCAGTGATGAGGACTGAGGCCGCCTTGCAGTAGATGCAAGAGCGTAAGGGAGCGGGAGACCCAGAGTCCAGACAACACGGCGAAGAAGTTAGGATAGCAAGGGAAGGATGCTCTCATTGCTCTTGAGCTTGTGCAAATCTTTCAGTTTTTTTGTTGTTGTTAAGAGAGAAGGGTGAAAAGTAAATGTAGCTAAGAGGAAAGAGATAGCAAATTCATGAGAATATTGTTCATTTTTCAGTGGCAATGACAAGCGAGACAGGTACAAAAATAGCGCAAAGTTCAGGTTCTGTTTTGGAAGTGCACGTGCATTACTGTGGCTGAAATAAGAGATGTGTGCTCAGGTGAGAGCATAACATGAGCTAAGGTAAGAAAGACCAGGGCAAGCCTTATCTTAAAAGCCTTGAATGCCTTCTTGAGGGGAAGCCATTAAAGGGTTTTGAGCAGGAAAATGCCTTGCTCAGAAATGGATTTCAGGTCAGACCTGAGAGGCAACTAAGAGGCAAACGAGGAAATGGAATCAGTAGATACTGACAAACCTAGGAAGTAATGGTAAGTAATGAAATGGTGGGGAGACGGGGCTATTGAGGAAACAAATCTAAAGGAACTAGAAGTAGAAAGAAGGTGGTATCAAATAAAATGGAGATTTTTTTTTCATCTCTGAGTGTCAAGCACATGTTCTTTTTAAAGGAAATTTACAGTAAGAAAGAAAAAAGACAGTTTTGAAATAGAAGAGGGAACTAATATTTTTTAATCACCAGTAATGTGCCAGCTTCTGAGTGTGGTAATTTATACACATCAAATCATTTACTTTACACACTATCCCTTGAAGAAAATAATGTTATTCCCAAAACAAGCAATTTTCCATAATTATTCAAACAACACACAGTGGAATGAAATCCAGTGCATTCTAACTCTAAGGAAAATGTAATGAATCTCCAATTTTATATGTCTGTGGGCTTATCTGAGTAATTCTCGTACCTTCACTAGACACCATTTCCTGGAGCCAGAGACCATAAGATAGCTCATTAGTGGCACACAGCAAATGCTCAATAATTATTTCTAAATAAATGCCTGCAAGTATAAATGAATGTGAATTGACGTAGTACTCTTCTGACACATTAACACAAATAAAAAGAGTCTCATGAGGTAAACATTCAACAAAAACAATGACTAGTTCAAAAGACTACTATTGCCCACAAACAGAGAAGGCTTTAAGCAATTTTAAGAGGGCATCATATTGCTTTATTCACACAGTGACATCCCATCTAAATTAGATACTTGGCCTTGGGCGGTATCAACTGACTGTTCCAGGAAACCCTCCAAATTGGGTAATTGCTTACTTGGGGCAGCACAATAACCTTATGGTAATTTAACCACGAGGGATATTGTTTTTGAAAAAGTACTTGGAAAGCACATCTCTCTATAGGACAATTATTGTAACAGAGAAGCCTAACACAAAGAGAGAGACTCCTTTAGCCCCACCGACCCGTTGCGCAGGAGTACAGACGCTTAGACCCTGGCCCAGCCCACCAGCTCTGGCCGCAGACTGCTCCGCCTCGGCATGAAAGGCAGCCCAGACATCTGCGGCCGGGCCAGATCATCTCGGATTAAAACTGAGTGAATTGCCAACGGTGAGACATGCAGCCAAGAGGAAAAAGAATGGAATGAAAGGCTTTCAAGAAATCAATACCTGTTATCTGAACTGGACCCGCTGTCAATGAACAGAAAAGGCATAAATGAATCATCTTAAAGATCCTCCGGTTGTGAGTCATGCTTGACAGTTAAATTCAAAGCAGAAGGTGAGGACACCATTTTATCTTGTTTTATTTTTATTCTAGAGAAAATGCAGGAAACAGAATTAAGGCAAAGGAAACAGGCCTTGATTTAACAAAAGAAAAGAAAAAGATAAATGCCCTGGCCCACATGGCTCAGTTGGTTGGAAAGTCATACTGCAGACCAAAAGGTCATGGGTTTGATTCCCAATCAGGGCACATACCCTGGCGAGGGTGCTTATGAGAAGGCAAAAAATTCAATGCTTCTCTCTCTCTTTCTCTCTCACCCTCCCTCCCTCCCCTCACCTTCCTCTCTCTCTAAAAGCAATGAGGAAACAAATGTCCTTGGGTGAAGATAAAAGAAATAAAGTGTTTTTTTAAGAAAAAGATAAAATGACGATTAATGAAGTTAATATTAAAGATCAATGTTAAAGATAAGATCAAAGCACATTTAAACCTCAAAGCATAATTTATTAAATTTAAATATAATCCTAAATAAATATAAACTGAAAAGCACGTTTTAAAGGAAAGTGTATACTTCAATAGTCAGCCCTTTTCAAAAGAGCACTTAAGACACTCTTAGGAGCAATGGCCCTCAATCAAACAACTCAGAAATAAGTCATGATGAGCTCACAAGAGACTAAACTCCAAACCAGAGCAGATTCTTAGGAAACCAGACCTCCAGACCAGGATGCCCACAGAGGCCCAAGAACACAATCTCTCAAATCTCAAAGCTATCCGGAGAAACAGGCAGGGGCAGAAGAGGAAGCACACTCTTCATTGCCAACTTGTATTTGTTGGAGGGAAGAGAAGATGGCTATCGGCATGTAACCCTGATGATAATAACGACATGATGCAGAAATGAAAGGGGAAGAGAGAGAAAGGAGAAGAGAGAGCCGCAGCCCTAGCAACAGCAGAGGGGGAGGAGGCCAATTTTTTGACATGGTGTTCTCCAACTCTGGTTAAAGAGAAATGGGAAGAGGAGGGAGGAGAAATAGGTACAGGTTAAAATTAATGTGCTCTAAACCTTAGGGCTTTGGACCACATAGTTTTCTACTTCCCTGTTACATCTTTGTCTTAGCTATCCCTTTCATTCTCTTTAGGGCTACAGCTCATGCAGAATGACATACAGCAATGTTCTGATGAAACCCTCCTCTGTAGCCGAGGCTCCCAGAAGGCCAGCATCACACTCATTAACTTATTCTACACAACACTTAGCTCGTGTCCACAGAGAGATGCTTAATACAAGCTCTTATTAAAGAGGAGGGATACAATCAATCATTTTAGAATATCTAAGAACTTTTTCTGCCCTTCGAGCCTTTTAAATTCTTCAGAGATTATTTCTATAAAGACAATGTAATGGGGGAAAATACAAAGGGAGCATCGATTCTGTTTTATTGCTTAAAATAAAAAGGTCTGGAGTAAATATGACACGATGTTAAGATTTTACAGAGTCTGGTGTTCAGTGTCCACTAAATCATTACCTTTATTTGTTCTCTAAATAATTCATAAGGAAAAAGGCAATTGGACCTTTTTCACAATATTTATTCATCATCTTGGAGAAAAATATTTGACAATGTACATCAGAAAGTATATAAGTTCTATTTGACCCAGAAATCTAAGAATTCATCAGCAGGAAGGAAGGGAAGAAAGAAACAAAGCAAGAGGAAGAGACAGAGACAGACAGACACACACACACACACACACACACACACACACACACCCCCCACAAACCCAGAGAGAAATCTCTGGAATTCTGTCTCCAAAGATGCAAGTATCTGCCTGTTCATAACAGCTGATAAAAAGAAACTACTTAAATATCGACAAAATGAGATTGTGAAATAATTTTACATCTACCAAACAGTGTGTTAAAATAGCCTGCATACATTAAAAATCATGAAATAGAAGAGATATAGGGAAAAATCACAACTTGTTACCAGTGAAAAAATGAGATGTCAAATAGTATGGGCAATATAATTCCATTTTTCTGTAAGAACAAAAATAGAGACCTAGAAAGTCAAACAGACTGACAAACAAGCATAGGTTATAGATTTTTAAAAGGCAAACATATATACTTGCAAAAACATAGGCGCACACAAAAAAATAGTAAATCTGAACAAAGTCTGTAGTCTAGTGAATTGTATTACCAATTGTGAAGTTTGGTTTTGATAAGGTACCATAGTTATGTAAGACGTTACCCTTGGGGGTGCTGAGTGGTGGGTACAAAGGAAATCTTTGTACTACTTTTGCAACTTCTTGTGAGTCCGTAATTGTTCCAAAATAAAAATTTGAGAAGAAATGAAAAACTGAAGTGAGAATGTATACCAAGATATATATATCGAAAATATATTTAGATATTAACTATAGCTGATTTTTCCATCTATTTTGGCTTTCCTAAGTTTATTATATTAAAAGTTAAAGTAATACTGCTTCTCGTGAAACAAAAACATGAACCAAAACTTCAATCAGGATTATTTTTGGATAAAGAAATGCCAAGAAAAAGTAATTTAAACCTAGGTCTCAAACCTAAGTCTTATGAATATAAAACCTCTGCTCTTTTAATTAAACCACATTATGCCTCTCATCCAACTTCCCACCTTCACCTCTCACCAAAACAGCCTTACACACAGATACAAACATAACACAGACATAACTACAAACATAAAGCTAACTTAACTGACTAGATACCAGTGAGCATAACTTAAAATGTTAAGCAAAATAGACAAAATTTTTAGTATGCCTTTTTTCCTAGCTTCATCCTCAAAATAATGAGAACAATGTTACAAATTACATCTTTGCTCCTTTTGCCAACTCCCCCACTATCTACACATCACATTCATAAATAAAGCGTTTTCCATTAACATTCAATAATTTGAAACTTGAATACAGTACAGTTTGTTCAATTATCCAAAAATTCATTATCTAGCTAATATTAACAGGCCCATTAGCTCCTTTCATTGTTTGTTTGTTTGTTTGTTTGTTACTTGTCTTTCCCTCTTCTTCCTGTGTGCTAGCACCTCTAAGAGAAAATGAGAGGCAGCACGAAGAGATAAAATTAAATTGGTGAGTCTTTTATCTATTAAGGGACTCATTAGTTAGAGAACAGCCATTGTTCACCAAATTGAGGCTCTGCGCTATAGTTATTCACACCTCAACAGAGGCAATTCTGAGCAGAGTTGATTGTAAAATGAAACTACTTGTATTACTCATATACTCAGAAAATAATAACTGAGTAGTCCATGTCACTTATGATCGCTCTTATGTTATTAAACAGGAAAATAAAAGCTACCTTATTACAAGCAAACACATTTTTTTCCTTTAATGTTTGACATTGTTCTTCAAAGTTACACATACTTAGACTCTCATTCAGCACCTGGATTAGTGCCTGGTTCAGAAGACATTCAATAAACATTTGCTGAATGAACAAGAGAAAGAGGAAAGAATGAATGAGGGAACAAATGAGTTAATTAATGAATAAATTCTAGAACCAAAAAATGTCACTTTTATAAATATAACAGGTCAGCAAACACCTATGTGTGTGCATATATGCATATATGCCCCTGGCCTGATTTTAACTCTGTAACACTGGCATTATGAAGATAAAATAGGATTAATTAGAGAGGAAATATGACACAATGAGAAGCTAATAAACTCTAACAGATGTGGTTTTTCATGCCAGATTTGCTACTTGCATGCCAAGTGAACATGAGCAAATTACTTAACCTTCACTAAATTCTTTGAGAAAGTATGTTCTTGAGAAGTTAAAAAATTATGGCAAGGGGTACTATTGTAGTTATTATTATCATAATAATATATTTTGTATCCTGTAACACTTTAACACACACTCACAAACACACAAATTCACACACACACAAACTCACACGTATAAAGTAAGATCATCCATTAGGATTTAAGAGGTTTTAATTTGAGTGTTATTATTACCATCAGTTACAGTCTTTGAAATAACTAGATACTTAGCATGGAAAAGAAAATCTTCCTGATTAAAAGTATATTTTAATAATTATAAATTTTTAATGTATATTAAGTATTAAATAATATATCAATATAAAACTTATATTAAATATTAAAACTAATCCTTTTATAAATTAAGAGAAATTTTCACCAAATTAGATCTACTAAGCTTGTAATTACAAATCATATTTCCAGTAGTTCTTGAACTATGTAAATAATGAGATTTTTTAGCAGACATATGTATGAGATCTTGCGCTGTCAGGGCCCAACTCTTTAAAATGAGAATAAAATCAGCTTTATATTTTAAATTCAAGCATTTATTACATTAAAATCAGCTTTTATTTAAGTAACATAAACATTAAAATTGTTGTCATTTGTGGAAATACCATAAGTGTGTTCGAAAGGAAATAGTACTTTTGTTATCTGATAGCTAACACTTTTTTTTATTGAAGTATAACTTACATGTAACATTGTATTAGTTGAAGGCATAAAACATAATGATTTAATATTTGTATAATTGCTAAATCATCACCACAATAAGTCTAGTTACCATTTGTCACTATATCTAGTTACAATTTTTCTTTTTTTTCTTGTGATGAGAACTTTCAAGATTTACTCTCTTAGCAACTTTCAAATATGCGATACAATATTATTAACTATAGCCATCATGTTGTATATTACATTCCCATGACATTTATTTTATAATTAGAAGTTTGGACCTTTTAACCCCTTTCACCCAATTCATCTACCCCAGATCCCTCTTCACCTCTGGCAAACACCAATCAGTTCTCTGTACCTATAAACCTGTTTTTTTGTGTTGTTTACTTTTTTGTTTGTTTCAGTTTTTTAGACTCCACATATAAGTGAAGACACAGGGTATATATCTTTCTTTTATTACTTTTAACCAGTGATTTTTATTTGGTTAATAAAGCTTGATATGTTCGGTTAACATACTTACTACAAAATGACAATCTAGTAACATAATGTTGACCCAGTTCTTAAATGTCAAATTCTTAAAATCTGGTATGTGCCAAAGTAACAACTTTTCCAGTCTATACTCACATGGGTACTTGGCCTGTACCACGGAAGTATTTCCCTCCTTGCAGTTTGCATGTCTCTAGCCTGATGACTAGAAACCCAAGCTGATCTACAATATTCTCTGCTGCAACTTAAAGATAAATGAACTAAAAAGGAGAAAAGGGATCCAACTGCCTCTTAATAAAATTTAGACCCATGAAGACAAATAATTTCCAACCCTTTGATGCCTTGAAAGAACAAAGATTCACGGGTCATTTGGGGTTCTGGTGGGATGGATAATTCAAGTAACATCTAGCTGCAATTTATGTACAGATCCAGATTAAGAAGATAGATTAAGAAGGTTACTCTAGTATGTGTTAAAGTTTTAAAATCAGTTCAACTGATATACACAGGTAAGTGCATTCCACTATGGATATAACAGAGGTGACTGAGATCTGATCCCTGCCCTTCTACTTCCTCATCGTGATTTGTTAAAGTACTGTTATGAACAACGTATTAGTGGAGTGTAAGCTTTTATAGTGTATTATAGTGACAAAATGGGGATGAGTATTGAGCATTCTTTGCCAAAATAGCTTAAAGGGAAATAAGATTCAAGGTGATGTGCTTTGTAGGTAAGAATCATTTGTTAGTAAGACATGTGCAAGTTGACTCTGGGAAAACAATGAAGATATATTCCTCTAAAATGAGAAGACAGTGGAAGACACATGGAAACACAGACAACAAATGAAGAGAAGGGAAGTTACATCTCTGATTTAATACTTTTAGAATTCTAACATTGTTCTCATTCTTCTGTACTCCCTAGGTCCTGACATCTGAACATTCATGTAACAGCCAGGCAGAAGTTAAAAGTATAGTTACAACTCAATATTAAGCTATACAATGTGACAACTGGGTTTAAAAAGTGTCCACCACTGTCTGACAAGTCACTTAATCTCCCTGTGTTTTAGTTTATGCAGTTATAAAAATGTATTTTAACTATACCTATCTCATAAGGTGTTGGAGGAATTGAAAGGAACACTGATATACGGCCTTAGCACAGGGCCTCACCCAGAGCAAGTGCTCAATAGTTATTAACTGCCGCTGTCATTGTCAAGGTTGTTATTGTTGTTGTCATTATCATTATTGACAGATAACACATCAGCTTTAAAGAAAGGAATAGCTCAGTCCTAAGCCAGAAAATAATCACATATGAATTTCTTCCTCAGTCCAGTACAAACTCTGCAACTATCCCAAGTCTATTGCAGTTGATCTTCCAAATACTCAAAGGAAACACTGAACATTTTTAGATCATTTGTTCCCCAAAGTTTGGCAACACTTACGGAATAATAGAAAAGAGAGAGAGCCCACAATTCATTGTCCTTATACTGAATTTCAAAAAATGACATATTTATATTCGAATATATAAGAAAGTTGTATGCAGTATGATTCCTATGAAACTCATCTCTTCACTTAACATATGCAGGCCTGTCCACCTAACATATGCAGGTTTGTCTACCTGCACTAGGATCAAGATGAAAAGCAGTGAAAGAAAAACAGGAAAGGATATGATACATGAATGCATTAAAAAGTAAATAAAATCCACAACTTTCACAATTAAAACATGCAACAAGTCCTAGTATTTTTCTTTTATTAAGAGGATGGAGGAAAGGAAATTTTTCAAATATACATAATTAACTTAATTAATTAGGTTATTTATCATCATTTTTTTCATAACAATAATATTAAAGCACACCGCAAGCAATGAATAATGTGGCCATAATAGACCTTCCTAAAGCCAGAAAACCAACAGAGCATTTTTACAAGAGGAGACTAATATTGCTTTCTATGGTCAAGGAAACACTTCTAAAGTGGGTAATAATATAAAGCCCTCTTCTCCTCCCCTCGCCTTTGGGACTGTTGCACACATTTTAAATATTTTATGTATAAAATATAGCTCTTTTCAAAGAACATCAATGTATTATTCTACAATATATCTAATAGGAATATTTTCCAAAGGTTACTGAGATGTAGATCTAGGTTTTTCAGGTTACTTTCAGTTGTTTCAGTGGAAAAGGGGTAAGGAAAGAAAAACTAAACTTAACTGAGATCATTATTATAGAAACAATAGAATGTTGTATTTAGACAGATAACAGATGCTAAATTCAGACAGCCTGTATTCAAATTCTAGATCTGCTACTCAATAGTTTTACAAAGTTAGGCAAGTTTCCTAAACTCTCTGCATCCCCATTTCTACCCCCATTACATGAGAATATAAATGGACCCAGCCTTACAGTGTTGTTATAAATATTAAGTAAATCAAAGTACTCGGTATTGTACCTGGTTCATAGCATTAATATAGATAAAGCTTGGCTATTTTAACTATAAGTTGGGCACTACGTTGGTATATTAGCACACTTAATCTTTTTAAATATTCTGCAAAATTGGGCAAAAGTAGGCTTCCAGTTGTCCCATGGAAAAAGACATGCAGGTTATGATTATTACAATAGCTTTATTTATTTAAACTGTGCTTGGCATACTCACAGCTGTGAACCTACTTTTGCCCCACCCTGTATAAAGTTGTTATTTTTTTCTCTAAGTAAGGAAGGTTCTGGATTCACTGCAATAATAACTGTAAACTCTCTGTAACTCACAAATATAAATGTTTATTTCTCACTTATGCAGCTTCACTGTGGGTTCAAATGGACTCCCCGAAGCACTGTCATCTATGCATTTCTGCTCAGCAATCCAGGCTACTTCCATCCTGCACGTGCTTCCACGGTGGCTGTGACAGCAGAGAGCACTAAGGCCGGAAGCTCACTGACACGTCTTCCTTCTCTTGCTGCTTTAGCCAAAACTAATCACATACTCATGGCTCTGTGTGGAAATTCAATCCTCCTATGTGCTCAGAGGTAGAGGAAAACAGACATTGCTTAACAATAACGCCCATTATATGTGCATTTTATAATTTCCCTAGTTTATGACTATTTGAAGCCAGGTACTGTTCAAAGAGTGGAGCCAACGCTGTAACCCAGAAATTACTTTGTTTTCTTCACAAATAGTGATCCTCTGCTTTTTCTTCTACTCACCAAAATAGGGTATCTCACAAATTTCCATTGGTAATAGTGGCAAACTTCATTCAGGCTTGACTAAGAGGGAGAGTTGGGAAGAAGGCAAAGACAGGGCATTTGTGGTTTAGAAAAGCACTTAACTCTCAATCGAGAATCAATGAAGCTCTATAAAAATAAGAAAAAGTGTAGAGAGAAAGCAAAGTGGGATTAGTGCAAAAGTAGACTTTCCTAAGCTCTAATGCTCTTACTTACAGTTATTTAGCTAATAGTCAATAATACTGATTTTATGTCCCTTCAGCTACTAAATTTTTTTATTCTGTATACTTTTTTTTTTAAACAAATATCTATATTGTTCATGTCCACAGTAGATACTTGGCATTCCTTCTTTTTTCTTAATCTTCCCAAATTTATTTTACTTAACTGATATATCCATTTAGGAGAGAAATGTTGAAAGCTTATACTTGGTAAATCTTGTTTTTCTAACATCAAAACCTAAGGAAAAGGTGTTCCTATTGTCCAGAATTAGCTCTTAAGTCAAACACCTTATTACAAGACTTTACTTTGCTCTTTTCTCCCATTTAGAGCAATTTGTATTTTAAATTAGTAAAATTCACTATTTACTTAAAGGTCATAAATTAAACTCTAACTTAGAATTTGAATTTCTTTTTTATAAAAGCTATCCTAAGACTGCCAACTGGACTACTTCAAGCTCAAAATTCTTAAACTTCAATTTTCTTAGCTGTTATAAGAATAGTACCTCTTCTTTCTATGCACGGCCCCTTACCTCATTTAGCCACAATACCTGCAAAAGCAAATACAATTCATATCTTTTATAACAAGTTCTCTATCCACATAGTTTAGATCGAGAATTTGAGTTCCACGTGTGCTTCCTAAAAATGTAATTTAAGAGGTTATTACATATATATTATCACAAGATAATATTATTGTAATATGCATTCATATATATTATCACAAGAATGCCTTAGCTTCCCACACATTTCTCTTGTGAATGTAACACTACAATGAAAAGTAATGAACTCTTCATGTAGTAACTGCTTGTAGCTTATAAAAGTGGAAATTGTTTTTTTAAGGAGGGGGGAGGAGAGGGGGAGGAGATAACTTAAACCACTGGACTGTTTTTTTTCTCAATAACAAACAGTATGGCATAAACAAAGCAAAAGTAAGTCACTTGCAGAGGTGCTCGGAGCTTGGGTTTCCCCCAACACCTGGTAGTGGATTGGTAGCAGCTGCTTGAATTTCTATTGTTCATTGATTGTGCCATTTGTCAGGCAACCAATCCATCCTTGCTTATGTAATTGCAGCATTCCTATAGTCCACTCTATTCTGTCCTGAAGACTCCATTGCATGACAGACTGAGAAAATTAGATACAGCACAGCACCAAGCTGCTGACCTTCAGAATATAAAATAAAGCCCATCTTGTAAAACTAGTCTTTTCAATGAGATTATTTTGAGGAGCTGTATTTTCAACAGGCAATTTCATGCTGACCATGTATCTTCTTAAAATATTCTTTTATATTTATAAAAGATAAGTTAAATTTAAATACATCTACATTGTACACAACATTATGAATAAATTCATTTCCTTCAGAGTTTGTCAAAGGCGACAGATTTTTCATTTTTAGATAAAACTCTCACCTTCAAGCCAAAATTAAATATAACTATATAAAATCTGAGAAATAAAAAGGACATTTCGCAGACTCTTAATAAGTTAAAAAACAAACATTAAATTTTCCAAACACTTTTATGTATCTACTTATTTGCCAAAGAACCAAAATTCCACAGGGAAGTTAAATTACTTTCTGATTATATAAAATTCACTTTATATCTTTTCTTTGAAACCATGTCAAACTCACAAAAAAGTTGTCAGGACAAAATAAAGAACTTTTCCCCCTCTGAACAACTTACTAACACGATGCCTGATAACCCCAGAATAATTGAACAAATATTTTTTCATCCCTTTTCAACTGTCTCTTTATCTTCCCTGTCAATCTTACAATCAAATGTTGAGAGATCTAGCTGAATAGTATATAACGGGAACATACAGATCTGCTGAGTCGCTCTTTATTCCATCTTCTAAACTTTTCTAACCCGTTTCTTTCATGAACTTCCAGTATCTACAGCTAAAGAAAAAAAGATAAGCCACACAAAGTTACACTTGCAAAAACAGGGAGTCCTGCTGATGAGGAATAGGTTTCGAATAAGCAAAATTCCCCGTAGGTCCTGTCGCACAGATTTCTTCACTACCGCCTGCACACATGGGTTTCTCCTAAGGGGAGCAAAGGGGGAAAGTAAAGAGAGTGGGGAATATCTTTTATGTAACCTAGGTACCTTTTCATGATGTCCTCTCGTCTCCTCTTTGGTCACTGTCAAACAAATCCATGGAATGTTTTTGCCTGTCATCAGGTCACTCTGAAATGCATTGTTCTGGCTTTGGCCTACCTCTCTCCACTGACATGGCATAATTAAAAGTCAGTGAGGATATGAGTCAAAATTTCTCTTTAAATCCTCAAGAGCCTCAAAATATATCTCTCTAGAGCCCTTAATTTCTGTTGACTTTCGCAATTATTTTCTGTTCTCTTTCTCATACTCCGTGGCACTAAAATATTCTACTCTTCCTTTTCCTACTTCTTTGAACAAGTCCCAACCGTTTTCACAGTGTTTTCCTCTTCTACTTGTTTCTAAAGTTTAATTCTTAGCATTTTCACTTCCCTTCTGTCTTTCCCTCTCCCTCCCTTTCTTTCCTCCCTCCTCCCTTTCTCTCCCCATCCATTCACTCAACATTCACCAGGCTTCAACCCGCTCCCCTTTGCAGTTTACAGCCAAATTCTATAGCAAGCCCTCTCACATTTTCATCCCATTATCTTTAATTTCACAATCAGTTCCTCCACTTGGACATTTGACTCACATCCTTGCAGTCAACATAACTTCTTTTCTTCCCTGGTGTGGCCAGGCAGCCCCCAGGACAGCAGCCACTCAGTTCCAGCCACAAAAGAACAATGACCCATTGCTGACGTGTATTCTTTTTTTCTTTTTTTCTTTTTCAGGAGAAGCCCAAAAACTGAATTGCTAAAGGAAATTTAGATTTTAGATGAAATCTTCCAATGTTTAAGTACTGATAACTAATTGTTATAAAAAGCAAACAAACAAAAAGACAGCAACTGGGTCAAGCAATACCTATCTGCAGTCTTTCAGTCATACTGACACTTACAAGGGAATGTAAATGCCTGTCTTATGATTCCAAGCCTTCTGAAACTATCCTGAAACCATCTTTTGAATCCCAATACCAGTAATTCAAAATAACCACTACAAGCCAACTGTTTTGCTGTACTAATCTTCCAAGCACATTTGGTTCTTTCTTACCTCCATGCCCATGTCATGTTTGCTCCCCACATAAAAATGGTTTGGTTTTTTATTTCCCTAGGTCTCTGAAAACTTTCTGAACCACATTAACTTATGAGAATATTTCTCCCTAGACCTATATGTCACACACAGTCTTGGACATTTTATAAGCTCCCTCCGCCCCCCACATACCATATAATCCTAAGAAATTGATACTACCATTATTCTCATTTTATGAATGAGAATATTGAAGATCTCGCAAGGTAAGTGGCAGACCTGAGGTTGTAAACACACAGAACCTCCGTTTCTTTAACATCACATTTTCTCCTTGCAGTCCTTCCACTTCCTTCCTCAATCATTAACTACCTAGGACATCCGATTCTGGTCAGCATCAAACTATCTTAAGAACAAAGCCTCAGGTCTACTGACCCAAAACAGATTTCCCTGAAGCACAAGATAACATCTTGATTTCAGTTGTGTTTCAGCTCCAGGTCCATGAAAGAAAGCAGAAAGACCCCACCCTAACCATACCCTTGGACCACAGCCTTGGGTAACCAGACAGAACAGCAGCCATGGCTGACATCAGGGCCCTATATAGTGATCAACTAGCCCCTATCCTCGCCCCAATCAATCAGCAGAACCCAAGATGCTAACTCCGTTAGCCACCATGATTAATGAAATTTCTCCCTACATAATCCACCCCCTGGAAGCCACTGGGGAGCCAGGTCTTTGAGCATTAGTTTACCTGAGACTCTGGGCTTGGCACCATTTCCCCAACTAATAAAGCTTTACTTTATTGGCTGCAAACTCTTGTTCATAGTTCATGGCGCTTTAACGCACCCCGACAGACAAACCCTACTTAGTCTGGTAACAGGGTTGAACACACACCTGTCTTGTTCCAGTGCAAAAAATAGGAAAGTCATGATTAATGCATTATATGACAAGTGCCAGAAAAAAAAACCCTCAAAATGTGACTTATAAGACCACATACAACATAGTTCTTTTCTTCCATTTCTTGATGATTTCCCCATCATTCCTTAAACCTCAGCCACATTAGCCTTCTTCCAGTTTCTAGAATTTACTGAACTACTACATAACTCAAGGCCTTCACAGATACTGTTTTCATTGCCTGAAATGTTCCTCCCCTCTTCTCACATCTAATCCCTATTCATTGTGATCTCATTTTAAACAATTCCTCAAGACTCCATCCGTCATTCTTCTAGAGGAAACTGTTAAATCCCCCATTAACCATTGTATTTCATAGCACCTTCTGCGACTCTAAGTAGTTTGGTAATATTTATTTAATATATGTTTCCCATACTGCTGTGTGGTGAGTTCTTTCACTATCACTTTCATCATCTTTCTGTACTCTGTGCACAGTGAGTGAATGGTTGATGTCTTTAATGTTCATGATTCATTTTAAGACTCGAAGGAAGCAAGCGGTATTTACCTCATAGCTAGTAAGTAACTGAGATTTTGCATGTTGACAAACTGACACTATTTCTGTTACAGAAATGTTAACGAAGCTGGAATCATTTTCTAATGATCTGCATTTAGTTGGAGTTTTTTTCCTTTTTAGTTTATAGTCACTGTTAATACATAGTAAATTCTAAATTAACTAATATATGAGTCTTATCCTTGAATGTCGCTCAAATAAAAGTAAACTAAAATGGGATTATAGAGCTTCCACAGAAAGGGATAAACTGACGACCAAGCAGAAGAGTCAACTGCAGTGCACAATGCAAGTGTACTGCCTGATCCTTCAGAGGGTGGCGGCTGAATTTCAATTCCACATAGACAGCAAGACGTCTAATCAGGAGAAAATAATGAAAACATCCATTCTGTTGTTCCTGGATTAAAGAAGCTACTAGGAATTCTAATGGCTTCACCTTTGATTGAGTTGTCCACTCTTTAATAGACTTTCTTACCCCAAAAGCCAGGTGTCAAAAATGTGAATTAGCCTCCAAGCTGTGAGGAAGGGCATATCTTCACAAATTGCTAAAAAACCTACAGTAATGGATTCAAGTATCTCAGAGATTATAATAGCAAAAATGTATTTTATAGGATTATTCAGTACAATGGACAGTCCCTTCAGTATATCACTTTTAATACTAATGCATATGGAAACTGCGCTAGAGAAATCTAGGCATTTTTGAAAGACGATGAACCTTACCCTTTGTGTGTTGGGGCTTTTGAAATGCCTGAAGGTTAAGAAGGTAGTTTACTTCCACTAAAAATAGACAAGCTTCAATGAAAAGAAAAGAATTCCTCCTGCGTTTCGCTACCCAGAGGGCATCAGAAATCTCAACCATCCCTATGTCAGTTCCACTTAGGAGAGAACAAGTAGCTGTAGCAACCCCTCCTCATTTTACTTCAGCACTTGGTTGTCAATATCTCTCTTCCCCAGATCCCAGCTTCAAAGAAAATAAGCAAAGTTCCTCCACATCACATTGTGCCCATACCGACTTAGCACTTGCCAAAGACATAGAGAAGGTCATCAAGTCTCTGTATACCACTATCTGACTAACATTTTAAAAATCCTGTCATCTCTGCTGTAGACCCGAGGGATATAAAGAAAAAAAAATTCACCCTGCCCTTGAGTTTAGCTTTGTAGGAAATTTTTACCAACAATGAGTATCTACAAATATGTGTCCAACACAGTAATGGATTAATATTGAAACCACTTATTGAATGAAATTTAAGATTAGATGTCTGGCCTCCTACCTCTACTTCCCTTCCCAACTCTACTCTGCCAAACAAACTTCTTAGTAAAATTGCGTCACACTGCTGAAATAAATACAGATGTTAAGATTTATGTCTTACTTGCTGTCATCTCTTGGACTGCTATCAAACAAGTATGGCCATGAGACTGCAAGATTGCAGAGATGAAAAGTTCAAATTGATTGAATTCTTTAGTTCAACTGTTAGTAGTGTTTGGATGCTGTTATTTGACTAACATGATTTAGTCAAATAACAACAGCATTATCAAATTTCACTAATTTACAATGTACTGAATTTTTGAAAATGCAAGTATCCTTTGACAAAATTTTTCATTAAAACGCTTTCTACACACTTTCTAAAATTTTAGAAAATTTAAGAGGAAGAAAAAAAAAAGTTAAAATCTCCAGGTCTTAAATGTCTATTTGACCCTTTGTCTTGTCTTCCACATCTACTCCATTCCCCTGGGCCCTCCTAACCCCAGCTAACCCTCCAGCAAACTGTCCTTTCTTTCCCATGTATGTTTGGGCACTGCCTTATGTTTGGCCCTCATTGGTTTTTACTGGAATATTCCAGTGACTTCTTAATTAAGTTCTTCACACACAAGTTTATGAGAAGGATGGTCACATAAATTATTTCAGTACCATGCTTTGTGACAGATACGTGGACACAGAACTTTGAGAACACTCTCTTAGGAGAGGAAATAATCTGTGTTTTGATCTGAGAAACACTCGGAGGGTTTCCTGCTCCTAAAATAAGGATTCAAAGTTAGCTATTCTTCCTTTAACGTTTGTAGGGCCTATTTCATTCATGACATAGTCATAATTCTTTACCCAGTTAATCCTCACATTATTTCTACATTAATATATATGGAAACAGGAGCACAGAGAGAGTAAGTAACATGCCTGTGAACACACAGCCATACCTATGAAAGCCAAGACTCAAGCCTAGTATTCTGGTTCCAGCTCTTAATCATTATGGCTCCCCAAAAGCAGGGGTCTTATATTACTCACTGGTGTATAGTGCTTGGGATACTGCCACGCATGTAAAAGAGGGTGAGTCAAACACTACTGGCAAAAAAAGAACTGGAAGAGGAAAGGCACTCCGATTCTAAAGGGAAACCCTTGTAAACATTTTCAAACAGGGCAGGACAGGGGACGGTGGCAACACAGATCAGGCTCTGGTCACCTTGCCCTTCTCCATTCCAGGTTCCCTGTGGTCAACAAGGCAGCATTTGTCAGATGTGATGTGAACCTGACCATGTCACTTCCCTCCATCTTACTGCTGGCTACTTAGAAATGGGAATGGGAAACTTGACTGCAGTATTTCTTACAGGAAACATCTCTCCCTAACGGCTGGGAGATGAGAGCAACTACAGTCTTAAGGGCTAGGCACGTAGCCCAAAAAGCAGCCACAACTCAGTTCTCACAGACTGTGCCTCAACCTTAATATGCTGGCAAGTTTGGCATTTATTCTATAATGTATCCCTGTTTGTCGTAATATAAAAATAATGTCTGTGACTGCTTATAATTGCAACTCTAGGAGGAAAGCCTTCATTTCTACCATGATTTCTAGCACCACGTGGCCTATGTGTGCATTCATTCTGGGCACTCCATACTGCAGTGTCCCGTACAAAACAAGGCTATGGATCTAAGCCAAGCTACTTGCCAGGGCACATAAAACCCTTCTGGGTCCAGCGCCTGACTGACAGTGCCCTCTCCCACCTCTCCAACTAACATCATTATTCACAACCACAGCAACAGTTGAATTTCAACCTGTTTTCCATCTCCTCTATAATAATTAGATCTACCTGGACTTGGTGAAGACGTTACCTATCCTCCCAAGCCCCACTTAGGCGTGATTTTTATTGAAGTCTTTCCTCTACCTTCTTTTTCCCCACTGCTACTTAGCAATATCTTGCTAGTTTAATAAACTGCTTGCATTAGTTCATATGGCTTTCTCCCACACTAGGTTGTGCTGTCCCTGGACACAGGCCCTTGTTTTAGTTGGTTTAACACCCCCGGTGCCAAGCAGAGCCCTGACATACTGGTAAATCTCTGTCTATAGGAAACTGGACTCACAGTAGGTAACCGAATCCCTCACAAGAAGGCAAGAGAGCTATGCAATTGAAATTAGACAGAAACTGAAAGATTTGAGCACACATCTCCAAGTCTCGATTTTCGTTCCTAATAGAACTCCAAGTTCCCTGTGCAGGGAATATCAAGCCCAGAGATCGTGGTTGGCGAAGGAGTCACTCACCAGCTGGTGGAAGGGTGTCTGTTCTCTAGCGTTTTGGTCCACGGCTTGTACCAGCTGATCTGCTCCGCGGCTTTGCCCCAGAACCTCTCGGGGTCGGCCACCGAGGCCGCGAAGTGGGTCTTATACTCGCTGCCACCGCCGCCGCCGCCCGAAGACAGCGCGCGGCAGCCCCGGCCCCCAAGAGCGCCCCGCGGGCCTGGGGCCGCGTAAGCCCTGCGGCCCGGGCCGGCGCCCCGAGCCGGAGAGGACCCGGGCAGAGGCCCCCCGAGTCCTCCGGCACCGGTGACTTTGCGGCATTGCAGCCAAGACGGCTTCATCGCCGAAAACTGCCTCCCACCAGTCTCAGGCTCTGCGACCTGCGCCCCGCGAGTGAACTTTTCGGACGACAACTGGGGTGCTGGAGACTTCCTGGGTCCCGAGGGGAGTAGGCGGGAGGCAGGGGCAAATTTCAAGGAGAGCCCGGAGCCTAGGACTTAGGAAGTCACCCTAGAGTCGCCGGGAAAAACCGACCTGGAGCCGCCGAGGAAGCAACAGGCTGGAGGGGGGGGTGGGGGGAGGTGTCACGGCGCCCTGGCGCGTGGGAACTGTGTCCCTGCAAGAAACCGAATCCCTCCAAGCATTGCCCACCCCGCGGTCCCCAGGGATGGCGCCCTTGAGCTCGGAACGCCCTCCTTTCTCCCACACACGACTGCCGCTAGGCTGAGGCCCACGGACCCATGTCGCTCTCAGTTCCCGAGCACGCAAGTTATGCACAGCGTCTCCGGTTGCTCTTGGGAGGGCGAGCTGGCGGAAGCCGCATCCGCCCCGGCCTGCGGCGGGGACCCGCGAGCTCGGGGTCTGCGGCAGGCCCCTGAAGTGGTCGTATTGTTTACGTATTTTTTTAAACTCGGCACAGCCCCCGATTACTAAAAACACAAGCGACTCCGGGGCAAAATTGCTCCAGGATTTCCTGGCAGCTGAGGGAGTAGGAGTGGAAGGAGGTTTCGGCAGCAGAATCGGTAACCCCACTGAGGTCAGGGGTTCACTGCCGTCTGGACTCCCCACAGGCCTAGAGACAAAAAGAAGAATGCACTTGTTGCGTTTCCCCCTTCTAATTTGCCTCTTTTGAGTTTTGGTGGCTTCTTTTTTTGTTGGGGGGGGGGGGGGGGGGGAGCGAAAAGAAGAGCTCAGGAAAGATAAAATGAACCGAAGAGGAAAAAAGGAAGCTGAGGAAAATTGAAAGAGATAGGCGGTATAAATTACTGGCGAAATGGGTTTAACATTCTTCAAGTTCCTTCTCTGTTTTTTACATCTT
Organism: Mormoops blainvillei; assembly: GCA_004026545.1. NCBI lineage: Eukaryota > Metazoa > Chordata > Mammalia > Chiroptera > Mormoopidae > Mormoops > Mormoops blainvillei. Next base: position 26,055 of record PVJD01006349.1, read on the forward strand.
AATGAAATTCAGGAGCAATCTCATTTGCCTTAGGGGCATGCCAAACACATTCTGTTTTGGTGTTGGCAGTGTTTGTCGTTTTAAGTGTAAAGATATGCCTCCCCAAATCTTAAGTGAGAAATAGCGTAATGCCCCTGGCCCTGGGAAGGATTGCAAACCTGAGAAGTTGTAAACAGATTTTTCTTCAAGAACGGAATAATGTGGAGATAAAGGTTAAGCAGAACAGAGATAAATCTATTGCAAAACAAAGAAAATTTCTCTAACTAACCACCTCAACCATTTCCTTTAAACTGAGAATCAAGGCACTAGACTTTTCCCTGACACCTGCAGCCTACTTTATTCCTTCCAAAGGCCTCAAATCAAATGACTTCCAGTAACAAAAGACACTTGTCCCCACTTAAATCCAGAGAAAATTACAAAGTCATTTAACCCACTGGCCCCCTCCTTCCCATTGCCCAGTTGCTTAATGCTGCTCCCTGGTATACGGGATCTCCTGACCCCAAATTATTCCCTATTGTATTCCAATAACGTCCACCTCACACATTTGCTCAATAAATATGCGAACACCTGCACAGCAAGGTGTGGCTTGTTGGGGGGGTTATGAAGGAAGGAAGCAGACTATTGTTGACCTACTGTGTGTACACTTTGTGGTCCCACTTTCAAATGCAGCCCAGGGTCTGAGCCACTGGCCTTTACATTAAGACACCAAAAGCTTGTTGACTGGTCACTAAGCATATGACAATCTTAAAATCATTATCCATTGAGTACCCACTTGAATCCCAGTAACCAATATGTGAGAAAACTTGGAAAATATATTACCTTCCCTACATTGTAACTTCAGTGTCTGTATTCTGAGGCTGATACTTATCTCATAGGATTGTTGCAAAGTTTAAATATGTGTAAACTGCTTAGTGTCAGGGCAGTAGCAAACCAAACAAATATAGGACAGCAGCAAAGCCTGTGAACAACCAACCAATACAAAAAATCAGCCCAAAACGCCTTCAGCTTTATTACCATACTGAAAAGTTTACCATCAGATAATTTCTAAATAAATTATTTTAATTTAAGCATGCTTTTTGAAATAAGTAAAATTACATTTTTAACCAATTTGGGGACAGGTAGTCACAATCTTTTCAAAGTTTAAGCCCTCTAAGTCTCCAGCTTAGTAATATACAATATTTATTTTATCATATGTCAATAAATGGCATATATTAATATGCTATTTAAAATGACATTTTAAACACTTAAAACAAAGATTAATTAATCAGGTTATCTAAGAAAAGTTTTCTAGTAGTTAAAAAAGGCATAATAATTGAGAAGGGTTGCAAAGAAAGTAGAGTATAGAATGGAAAGGCTTGAAGCCTGCTTAAGAGAGAATGAGGAAAAGGGAGGAACCTGGAGCCAGAATACTTAACCCCTAAGTGAAAGATGCTGAAAAAAATAAAAGGAAAGCAGGGTAAAATTAGAATGGAAAGGGAAAAAAGATACAGAAATCCTGCACTTTATTGTTTCCCACTCCACAATTTTTAGCTAGTTTTGGTCATCTCTAATAAAAGCAAAACCTTTTACCAGAGAGAAGAAAAGTTATTAAAGAGTACACAATTTTAAAATAATTGTAGACTACTGTGATCATGTATTTTGCTGGCCTGCAATTCATATTTTCACATAAATTTGTTAAGAGTAAATGTCTGACTTTGGGTAAGTAGGTAAATATTAGAACTACTGAGATTTTGCTTATCAGAAAAACAAGAATGTTCCTATACATCTAATTTCCTGGTGAGTATGAAAATGTGACAAGTAAACATGGAAACGTTTGCACAAAGTACGCACTTTATGTCTGCAGCAGACATGCTGAGCTGATTCGAGCCTGCAGAAACACTCCACATTTATTCTGATTCAGCAAAGGGTTTCTGGAAACTATGCTGATTTTCACAGCTTTAAAAATATTTTTACAACTTCTAAAGTGATATGGTGCATACTTTCTTTTTGCCCACATAGTAACAAAGCAGGCTTACCCAGGTTTCTGGTACCAGAATCCTGCCTATAATCCAATCTCAGTTCCTAGGGTAGAATCCAGAGATGGAAATCTGTATTTGCCATGTTCTGTGGTGCCCAATAAGTATCTGAGTCTCCTCATACCCCAACCACACCTAACAAAAGACCTCTATTCCCTGTGTGTCATAATCCAGCACGATTTCTGCACTACAGTGGCTAATGGGAAAAAAATGAGAACTAAAGGGACTCAAACTGAACTTCGGCAGGTGCAGCAACATGGGATTTCACGGAGTTCCCGTGACAATACGTGTGTGCTCCGTAAACCGTCATGAGGGTGAAGACTGCCCCGCTGAGAAAGTGTATGAAGAGGAAGTGGGAAAGTGGGAGAGCAAAACAGCTGCCCCTCGGGGCCATCCCTCTGCTGCCGCTGCCTGTTGGCCCCAGTTGGCTCCAGTTGACCAAGTAACCGAAGCCATCTAGTGTGCTATGGGCTGGTGGCAGGATGCAGAGCTCAAGAAATTGCCTGAGCAAATGCCCTTGGTAAATGAAGAGTCACAACAAAGCGATGGAGGGAAAAGCCCAAGAATTGGAAATTAAACACAGGTGACCAGACCCGGAAGAGTTTTCTTAAATCGTAAGACAGTATATTTGGAAAAAAAAAAATTGCTGTCTTGAACATTATGCTTCCCAATGATTCAGACGACTGTGAGTTGAAGAGGAAGGGTATGGGGTAGAATTGCTCTTTGAAGAAGTTAGTGGTCTGAGCTCTAAAGCAAGGTTCTATCATGAGGCTTGCAGGGTAACAAGGTAGTCAGAGAGCTTTCTCTATCCCCAACTTGACTAGCCCTCCAGAAATAAGAACAACAATAACAAGTATGCTGAATATGAGAACATCCCTTTGATTTGCAAGTCAAAGAGAAAGGAGGACTGTGAAATCATTTATAGCAGGCTCCAAAAAGAACATACCAGGGCCAAGCAGGAGGGACTGGAATCTAAGAGATGTGTCAGGAATCATTGGAATGAAACAAATCACTGAGTTCCAGCTACAAAGAGGAGCTGAATCATGTTGCGCCATCATATTGGGCTATAGAACATGCGATATTTTGATTTGAACTAATAAAGGTGTTATACCAACAAACAAGTTAAGCCTTCGGAGCTATTAGTTGTAAAAGTACATAAATTGAATTGCACGCGTATAAAATAATTTTTTTAAATAAAATAAAACAAATAACATTCCAATTAATGGGAAGACTGTACAACTCCAGTTCATTCTAGCAACCAAATAAAATAAGGCATGGGATTCATCCACCAGCTTTATTGTTATTTCTGGGAAAAAAGTAACTAAAATTTATTTCTACTTAGAAAAAGTATTTAGCTACTTCAATTTTGAAAAAAAAAATGGTAAGGAACAACCTAAACAAAGATTTCTGGTAATGTTTTCAAATTCTTTTTTTCTCTTTGCATCTGTGTAGCAATTTACCATGTAGGAAAAAATATCTCATCAATGCAGTTGTGATGAAAAATACAATAAAAATAACTACATCATCAAAATCCTTGAGAGATCACTTTAATTCTTCTGCATAGATAATTTGTAAGAAATTATCCTTTTCTTTCTCATATCCCTAAACTAAAATCATTATAAAGTATTTAAGCATCTGTAATAGTATTTTAAATAGAACAAATTTTATTTATATATTTATATTATATTAATAAATATAATAAGTTGTATTTATTAGGGAACAAACAATGAAAAAAGAAATATCCTTTGTAATAGTATTTTTCACAAAGTTCAGTAAATTGCCTAATATCACCTTAAGTTGCCAATTTCTTGTGTGTGTGTACATGTATGTGTGTGTGTGTGGATATGAAATTAAACTAGAAAATGAAACTAAGGCCAATTTGACAAAACAAGAGCTGCTCTTATGTAAGAAGGAGGTGGCCATTAATTTGGTGGTTTTAAAGACAAAACAAGGATTTCAACTGAAGTCGTTCTAAAATGGAAGAAAATATATAGATAAAGACTTTAGGTAGATCATGAAACCAGGTGTCTCATTAATTTGTTGGAAGCAGTGCAGAAGAAAAAAGAAAAGGAAAAAGCATGGATTATGTGCTGGGTACTTAGACACTTTTGGCAGCCATTACTTTGAATGATGAGATGCTTAGATAACACTTGTGGTACCTTCATATTCTATCTGTTGATACAATTTCCTATCTGTTCTTAGATTTGAATGACTAAATATTTATACTTTCTTAAGATAATTATTTTAAAATAGATTTTTGCACATTTTATCAGGTGCTCCAGAATGTATTCAGAACTTCTGGTAAAGATATTTTGTGTATAAAAAGGATTTTAATTGACATCTCTTTGCTATTTGCTTGTACTTTCATTTTTGTTTAATTCAGATACTGCTATACATTGATGTGGATATAAAGTTTCTTTATAGCTATGTATTTATCACTCTATGTAGATACAGAGTTTATTTCTGTATAACATCATATGGCTTATTTCCTTTGAAAGTTTATATGGGCCTAGAGTACACTAACTCATCATATTTGAAAAAGTGAGAAAAATTGTTATTGGCTATTTAATTTTATTGTTTGTCATTTTTTTTATTGCTGTTTGTAACAACAAACTTCAATTAGTATTACAGGGTTCTGCCAAACTATACCAGCTACTAGATGTCCTTTTATCTCTGCGTAAGAGCTGTGACAACACAAATAGGCAGTACAAAGGTTCAGGTTTTTCGTTAGATGAATACACCTGCAAAACTAACTATAAATATGTGTGTGCGTAAAATGACTAATTTCTGCTTTCTTATTCTTTACCATTTCTGAAGTGCACTCCTTTATCACTTCTCCAGTGAGTTAAAGTCGTAGCCTGCTAAGCCAACTCCCTCTCTTCAGGCTCGCCTGCCTCCTGTCATTCAACTAATCACAAGCAGCTACTGGGTGCCTCTCACCATGCTCAGCAGGTTTCCAGGGACACAAAAGATGGTTTATAAATACCTAAGAATCCATTTCTGTTTGCAGGAAGCTCACAGTCTAGGCAGGAGGGAAACAAGACAACAAATACCATGTAGTTTGTTAAGTCTTTTCGAGGTAGATGAAAATAGTGAAGGATCAAGGCGGGGAATGGAAGACACGGTGTTCAAGGCAAAAAGAACAATTCTAAACTCCTAAAGCATAAATCAAAATCTCTTGCTTAAAATCTATCCATGGCCTCTCACTTCCTATAGTGAAAAGTCTTAAACCCTTAGCAGAGATCTTTGGCTTCACTTGGTATCGACACTGCTCCCAGGGGGCGTCTGGAAATGAGTGGGGCATTCCTATCTATTGTTTTCTGATAAATTATACCCTAACTTAGCAGCTTAAAAAAACAAATGTTTATTACCTCATATGAGCTATTGTGGAATAGGAATCAGAATGGCTTAGCTGGGTGGTTTTGGCTCTGATGAGCACAGACAGGCTGTTGATCAGAACTACTGTCAACTGGGCAGAAAAATGTGGTTCGAGATCACTCATGTGGCTGTTGACAGGAAGCTTCAAGTTCCATAGGGCTGTGAGTGACTGAGTTGTGTGTGTGTGTGTGTGTGTGTGTGTGACAGAGAGAGAGAGAGAGAGAGAGAGAGGGACAGGCAGACAGACAGCAGCCCGAGACAGACTCCACAATCTCTTATAATCAAACCTCCAAAGAGCAATTTATCATTTCTGCTTTATGCTGTTGGTCACACAAACTCCTGCACAATATATAAGGATATTATTCACAAAGGTGTGAATAGCAAGTCTGGTTGATTGGTGACCCACATTGGAAACTGGCTACCAAAAGTGAGGATGCTTTTGGTTTGCCATAATGACTGGAGATTGCTACAAGCATGAGCAGGACCCAAGGAAATTAAAGTCTTCTGCAAGAAGGAATCGCAGCCCCTCACTAACTTACCATCAGTGTTGACAAATAGCTCTTCTACACTTCGTGCACACTATCTTTTCCTACATGCACACACCTGTGCTCCATCTGTGTCTGGCTTTTTGCAAGTCTTTGTAAAATGCAATTTCTTTTGATCTCCACAAATCTTCCTTCTGGCCTCAGTGCCTTCCGTGTGTTGGCAATCTTTCAAACATTCTCTTCAGGATTTTGTACAAATATCTTCATCTCCTGGATGCATTCCCTGATCACATTAAGCAGATGAGCCCTTGCTTTTCTCTGTCCAATTCATATTCTTGCTATAGCTCTATTATACTACTATAATTACTCCTTTACCAATCTTCCTCTCCCAGGAGACAGCAGCCCCTGCACAACTATATTTTATAATCTTAGTTTAATCTCAGTGCCTGATACCTTATACAGTCCCTGCACATAGAAAACACTTTTTAATAAGAGTTAGCTGACTGAATAATCAAATTAGCGGCATGTTGTCTGTGTTTGTGAAAGTGAGTGTACAAGAGTGGTGCCATTTTGAAGAGAATTGTAGGCTGTAAAATCTCGATCTGCTCTGTTTTAACCCAGACTCTGCTTATTCCATCATTTCCTGTTGAGGTGCAAGTCCACCTTCACATAATAATTCATATCTTGGAATAACTTTTTAAAATAAATATGTATATTCTAGCACATTATAACAACAAAAAACTATTTGATATAAGGACATGGGCTATGATGAAAGTAAAGGGTGAGTAACTTCTCTAAAGAAGCGATATTTAAACTAAGGCCTGGATTAAGAGAAGACATTGCCATCTGGGGAAAGAGAACTTTATATAGAGGATCAGAAAGACCAACAAATGCAAGGTCTCTGTTGCTGGCACAGGCCTGGCATGTATGGCAGTGAGGAAGTTAAAGTGACATTGAAGCATATTAACAGGCTGAGAGATTGAGAACGAGACCTAGAAGGAGGTAGATTATGAAGGACCTTATAGACTATGGAAAGGAGTTTCGATTTTATTCTAAAAGCAGTTGAGAACTATTGGATGTGATATCTGATTTATGCTTATAAAGCTCTGCAGTTTGGCCCTCCTGTTCTGGCCCTGACTGTAACCACTAGCTCCTGCACCTGACATCTGTGATGAAAGGTCTGCAGTGCAGCCAGGTGTGGAGGTGGCCTGGGTTTGCTAATGGTGCGCCGTCTCATGAAACTTCAATACTGACAGCCCATAATTAATATTTGGGTTAAAGGTTTAACTTAAAATACCAAAATTTTCTTACATAGGAACACTTATTCTTGTCAGGATTAGATAAGCACTAATAGAAAAGTGACTGAATTTTGCCGCATATACTTTTTTATGATCTACCTTATATTCATTGCCCATTGACTGACAGTGCTACACATGATAGCACTCTATAAGACTCTATAGAAGGAAGACAAATTTAGACTTCAACATTGGAAATGCATTTCTGGTCATTAAAAAGACAAAACTGTTATACTTAAGTTGTAATGAAGAGATGTAATGAAATTCTTAAATTTCTATGAAAGTCAAAATAATTTTGTAAAGCAAAGCTAAAACTATCATAAACTAAGACTATCAGAAACTAAATTAAATCTAATTATCCCTTTTCTGTAGGAATTTTGTGAGGAATTTAATGCTAATAGAAATTACTGGTAATGTCTTGTTGAGGACTAAGTATGAGGACCAAATCACTCTTCCACATAGGACGATTCAATTAGAACCAAATCAGAAATTGTAGGACAATGAGGTAGAGAGGAGAGTACAAATACAGAAATATATTTAAAGGGTTATAGGAGATAGATTACTGGATAGATGCAATGGTATTGATATTTGCAGTGAAATAATATGGGCACCTTTAATGTTAGTATAAACATTACTGATGTTCATTAATTTTATTTACATGATATAATAATTACATTATTTTAATGCTTGAAAATTTGAGGGTAAAAAAGAGCGCGGCCTAACTTCTGTTTAAAACTTTGGTAAAGCATATACTTTTCTTCTTAGGACATGTGGTGAGGATTTATTTCACTTCAGGAAAGCTAAGATCTGAAAAGTCAGCCCCAGATATCATGGATCTTCTGATTAACAAAGATTAACATTTTGCACCAGCAGCGTATGCCCAATCTCCCTCAGAGAAAAAAATATTAATAAGAGTCAAAATTAAAAAATTTAAATCTCAAATGTCTGTAATGCAGCATCAATTAAAATAAATTAGAAGTGACACAAGCCAAACTTTATTAACTAGAATTTTGAGAGAATAAGGAACTTAAAGTTTTTGATATGAGTGTTTTGAAAATACAAAGCAATGGGCCAGTCTTAACATCTAATAAATAATGGAATAGGATAACGAAGAATATTTACAAGTCAGTAATATTTTAAGACAGTATGATATAACACTACCAGAGTTTGGGTGATGTTTCTTTCTTGTTAATTTTTGTCATCATAAAATTTATATCTTATTACCCATAAATTAGTAATTTGTTGACAACAAGATCTATATGATTTTAATTTTATGATTATAATTTTGCTTATTAACCTCAAGATTTTGATATTTGTTTACTTGGGTGCTATGTAAAATTCTACTTAATGTTTGTGGATTTTTTTAGGAAATTGGAATTAAAGGCATTCAAATTTATCATATTGGTAATTATTTAATTTGTCCTATTATAAGTAACTCAATTTCTTTACAATAGAATTTTGTCACTATGTATGCAAGATTACTCCAACTCATGGAGTTAAAAATTAATGAATTAATGTCAATTATGATTAAATAAAACTAGTGCATGAATCTCATAGAAACATTTGCAAAAGTAATGTCATTAATACATCAGCAAGTATATGTCAACTTAAATCCAGTCTCTTGCATTTCCATAGAGGACTGACAGAGCCCAACCAGTTGTTGACCAATAGTTACATTCTCCTCTTCTTTTGGTGCACTACTAGGTTACATTTCTAACTCCCTGTGAGATGGGGTGAATATTCAAAGTTCTGGCCCATTACTTCGGCCAAAATGGTTTATGCTGTCCTAGGTTGGCCCCTAAATCCTTGGACAAGCTACCGCATATCCTTTCCTCTACTTCTCTGATATCTGGCTGCAGAAAATCCTGTGGAAAACTCCAGGACCTTAGAAGATGGTGGAACTGTATGTCAGGAGCATAGGTCCCTGATAAACCATGAAGAACAGAGTCTACCACTTCCTGGTGTGATGTGATGTGATTGAGAAATAAATGTGTTAAGCCAGTGAGATTTAGAGATAGTTTGTTACAGTACAGAGTTAAACTTGGATAATACAGAGGATATGAGAAAAACTCCAAATTTATTTCATGCTTTTCTCTCAATATCACCCAGCAGGCTCTAACTTGCTGTATATTAAATTAGCATTAATTGTGTACCAACTAAATAAAGGTGGTTTTGATCTGGATACTGCTAGGAAAACTATTTATCAATTGCTTGCAGCCTTTATACAGTAAGAACTACGAGTCTAAATTAGAAGTAGACAGTGCTTATGATAGAACCAAAATAGTCTCCCTTTTTCCCACAAAACACTAACACTCTTTAATTAACACTTTAATATTTTCTTCTCCCATGTGCTCCATGTTTTCTGCTAAGGTGTTTTTTCTGGAAAATTTCCTATCACTAGAAGAATACTTTGGGCTTCTAGGGAATTTGATGTAATAAAAATCTATATTGCGGACTTCTGGCCAAGATGGAGGCTATCATATACGTTGCCTCCTCACACAACAAAAAGAAGGACAACAAAAAATTTAAAAACAAAAAACAACCAGAACTTCCAGAAAATCGAACTATATGGAAGTCTGACAACCAAGGAATAAAAGAAGAAACATTCATCTGGGCTGGTAGGAGGAGCAGAGACAGCCAACCAGGGCAGAGAGGAGGCACAGTGAGGCAGTGGCTGGAGGCTCAGGCGGTCCCACATTTACATGCAGATAAACCAGGAAGAACAGTAAGGGAGTGAGCCAGACCTTGCAACCCAGGGTTCCAGTGTGGGAAAAGAAAGTCTCAAAACCTCTGGTTGTAAAATCCTATAGGCATTGCAGCAGCAGGAGAAACTCCTAACCTCACAGGAGTGTTGATTGGAGAGACCCATAGGGTCCTAGAATGTACACAAACCCACTCACCCAGAAATCAGCACCAGAAGGGCCCACTTTTCTTGGGGGTTTCAGGGGAAGTGACTGACAGCCAGCCAAGAGCTGAGTAAGTGTCATTGTTCCCTCTCAGGCCCCTCCCCCACATACAGCACGACAACGCAGCAACATGGGTTGCCTAACCCTGATGAATACCTAAAGCTCCACCCCTTACAATGTAACAGCAAAGAAATGTAGCCCAAATGAAAGTACAGATCAAAACTCCAGGAAAAAGTACAACTAGATGAAGAGATAGCCAACCTATCAGATGCAGAGTTCAAAACACTGGTAATCAAAATGCTCACAGAAATGGTTGAGTATGGTTGCAAAATAGAGGAAAAAGTGAAAGCTATGCAAAATGAAATAAAGAAAAATATACAGGGAACCAACAGTGAAGGAAAGGAAACTGGGACTCAAATCAGTGATTTGGAGTAGAAGGAAGAAATAAACATTCAACCAGAACAGAAAGAAGAAACAAGAATTCATAAAAATGAAGAGAGGCTGAGGAACCTTTGGGACAACTTCAAACGTTTCAACATACAAATCATAGGGGTGCCAGAAGGAGAAGAGGAAGAGCAAGAAATTGGAAACTTATCTGAAAAAATAATGAAGGAGAACTCCCCCAATGTGGTAAAGGAAAAAGACTTCCTGGGAGTCCAGGAAGCTCGGACAGTCCCAGTGAAGTCGACCCAAGGAAGCTCATGCCAAGGTACATTGTAATTACATATTCCAAGATTAAAGATAAGAAGAGAATCTTAAAAGCAGCAAGAGGAGAGGAGACAGTTACCTACAAAGGCGTTCCCATAAGACTAGCAGCTGATTTCTCAAAAGAAACCTTACAGGTAACAAGGGACTGGGAAGAACTATTGAAAGTCATGAAAGGCAAGGACCTGCATCCAAGATTACTCTATCCAGCAATTCCATCATTTAGAATGAAAGGGTCGATAAAGTGCTTCTCAGAAAGGTAAAGTTAAAGGAGTTCACTATCACGAAGCCTTTATTATATGTAATACTAAAGGGCCTTATCTAAGAAAATGAAGATCAAAACTATGAATAGTAAAATGACAACAAACTCACAACTATCAACAACTGAATATAAAACAAAAACAAAAACAAACTAAGCAAACAACTAGAACAGCAACAGAAGCACAGAAGTGGAGATCACATGGAGGGTTATCTGCAGAGAGGAAGAAGGGGGAGAGAATTGGGGTAAAGGTACAGGGAATAATAAGTATAAATGGAAGGTATAAAAAAGACAGGGTGAGGCTAAGAATAGTATAGGAAATGGAGAAGCCAAAGAACTTAGATGTATGGTCCATGGGAATGAACTAAATGGGGTTGGAGGACTGCTGATGGTGGGTGGGGGCAGGGTATCCAGGGTGGAGGGGAATAAAGGTGAGAAAAAAAATAGGAAAATTGTGATAGCATAATCAATAAAATATACTTTAGAATATCTATATGGATAGTTATGACCTATTTTATCAAATCTTATGCTGAACTACTCATGCCAATTAAAGTTAATCCTCATTAGTCATCTTAAAAAATAGTTTTTTTGCTTTCTATTTTAAAAAAGAGAATTATATTCTAGCTACCAGACTAATTTGCTCTTAGCAATAAAATTTTCTCATTCTTTAAATCAGAGAAAAAGTTTTTATCATGGTGGCTAACAAAAGTAGTGTAATTATTTCTGAAGCACTATACCTTATTTTAATTTAATTATACCCAGAATCCAAACATCAGAATTACAAAGAGTCTCTGTTATTCTGAAATAATATTTTTGACTTACTGATTTTGTACATGAATGAAGTGTTTCTCTTAACTAATTTAACCAAAGAGGAAGTGAGCATTTTACAATACGTTATGTATCTCGTTTTACAGGAGAAAAATGTTGGGATTCAGAGAGGGAAGATAACTTGCCCAAGGATCCACAGCTAGTAAGTGGGAAGCTGTAATGTGACCCAGATGGTATGGGCTCTGATGACCTAAGTGCCTATTGACTACGTCCATTAATCAGAATTTCTCAGACCTGAGAATTTATACACTGTTGAGAATGGATCTGTGGATCCCTAAGGGTCTATAGATCCTAGACTGAGAAATATTACAACTAATGACAGAACACAATCTTATTATGTTATACCTTTGTTGAATAAAACCACAAACAAATTTACATAGAAATTACAAGGCATGATTAATTAAAAGTTGTTAGATGATAAAAGAATATATCAGATTATCTAAAATATGTTTATATACCGATGCATATCTTTTTATGCACCTATTAATTTGGTTATTGAAGAGTCTGGACTTGGCTGGGTACAAATAGAAAGTTTTAGTGTTTTCCAACAGTGCCTTTACAATATTCTTTGGAGCAGTCTTTAAACCTAGGTATGCAAAGCATTGTAACACCAAGACTTTAAAAGGAATTGAGAGCAAGGATAAAGAGTATCAATTTCCATTTACTCAATTTCACATGCATTCTTTCCTAAGATTGATCTAGATGAGAGTGAATCTGTGAAAAAGAAATTTATTGATTTCTTTTTTAAATATTTTATTGTTTATGCTATTTTTTGAAGTATGTTTTATTGCTTATGCTATTACAGTTGTCCCATTTTTTTTTTCTGCCCTTTATTCCCCTCCACCCTGGACCTCCCTTCCCACCAGCATTCCCACCATTTAGTTCTTAATATTCCCCTGCCTATTGTATAACTACCAATTTGTACTTCTTGATCTGTTTACCTTTTCCCCTATGTCCCTAGACCCCCCTCCCAACTGGCCACCATCCCAATGTTCTCCATATTTATGATTCTGTTGTTCTGCTTGTTTGCTTAGTTTGTTTCTATAGATTCAATTACTGATAGTTACATATTTATTACCATTTTAAAGTCCATAGTTTTGATCTTTTTATTTGCTTACATAAGTCCCCTTAACATTTCATATAATAATGGTTTGGTGATGATATACTCCTTTAACTTTACTTGTCTTGAAAGTACTTTGTCTGCCCTTCACTTCTAAATGATAGCTTTGCTAGGCAGAGTAAACTAAGTTGTAGGTCCTTGCTTTTCATTACTTTGAATACTCCTTGTCAATCCCTTCTAACCTGAAAAATTTCTTTTGAGAAACCAACTGGCAGTCTTATGGGAACTCCTTTGCAGTTAACTCTGCTTTTCTCTTGCTGCTTTTAAGACTCTCAATTAAAAACCTTTGGCATTTTAATTTTGATACGTCTTGATATGGTCCTCTTTGTGTCCATCTTGTTTGGGACTCTCTGTGCTTCTTGGACTTGTATGTCTATTTCCTTCACCAAATTAGGGAAGTTTTCTTTTATTGTTTTTTTAAAAATAGGTTTCCAATTTCTTGTTCTTTCCCTTCTCCTTCTGGCACCCCTATAATTTGAATGTTTAAATGCTCGAAGTTGTCCCAGAGGCTCCTTACACTATCCTCAGTTTTTTTGATTTTTATTTCTTCTTGTTGTATCAATTGGATGTCTTTTTGTTCCTTATGTTCCAAATTATTGTTTTGATTCAGGGCTTCAATCACTCTGCTGTTGATTCCCTGTAAATTGTTCTTTGTATCAATTAGTGTTTCCTTTATTTCTGATTGGATCTTTTTTATGCTGTTGAGGGCCTCACTAAGTTCCTTGAGCAAGCTTATGATCGGTGTTTTGAGCTCCAAATCAGTAGACTTCTCATCTCCATTTTGTTTAGTTCTTTTTCTGAAGTTTTGTTCTGTTCTGTTCTTTCATTTGGGTCATATTTCTTTGCTACCTTATTTTGGCAGCTTCCCTGTGCTCGTTTCTATGTATTAGGTAGAGCTGCTGTGACTCTGTGTCTTGGTAGTATGGCCTAATATAGTAGGTGTCCTATATGGGTCAGTTGCACAGCCTTCGCTATTCCCCAAGACGTGTACTTGTGGTGCACCCTCTGTGTGGGCTGAGTACTACCTCCTCTCGTAATTGGGTCTTGATTGCTGTCAGCAGGTCAATGGGAGGTATTTACCCAAGCCAGACAGCTGGTAGGACTGGCTATGACCACTGACCAGCCACCACCTTTGTCTATTGCTTGTGGAGGTGATAGAGTAGTGGTGTTCTGATGTGGTCTGTAACTGTTCACAGGGTGTGCAGGCTCTGGGGTTTCCCAGGTGGTTCAGGCCAAGGTTAACCACCACCTGTGCTCTCTCTGGTGCCCCTTGGCATAAGCTGTAAAGCCATCTGCAGATGGCTGCTGCTAATACTGGGCCTGGGGCCACTCAACAAGAGGTACCGGGCCTGTGCTCAGCTGTTGCTTGTTTGAGCAGATTTAGGAAGGTCTGAACACTATACCTATCCCAGCTGTCATATGGAAAAGCCACAGTTACCAGTTGTAGTGGGTCCATAAGTTGGATAGGGTGGAGCCTTAGGTAATCATTAGAGTGAGGCTAATCATGTGAGCTAGGTTGATGAATACTCAGATATGGAGGTACCACACTGTGGCTCCATGCTGGGGAGGGCACAGAAATGGAACAATGGCCACTGTCTGCAGCTCTGTCCTGAAGGATGCTGTGAACCGGCACTCACCCTGATGCCAGACACTTCAGTTCCTCCCCTTATGCCACTGGTACCCTTTAAGGTGCTGCCCCGGTGCTGGAGCTCAGAGGGAGAGAGTCTGCATACGTCTGTGTGTGGCGCTCTCCAAGAGGATATGCCTGAGAATCCTACAGTTTTTTTACCAACCCAACCCGTGGTGGATTTTATAGCCAGAAGTTACAGGGACTTATCTTCCTGGCACTACCACCCTGGGCTGGGTGGTCCACTGTGAGGTTGGGATCCCTCACACTCAAAACATCCCTCTATTTTATATCCACCACACATGGGTTTGGGACCATTCCCTCTCCCCACTTGTCCAGGTCTCTGATCCTTCTACCCTTCTGGATGAATGTGGTTTCTTTAATTCCTTAGTTGTTGAACTTCCGTATAGCTCAATTTTCTGATGGCTCTGAATGATAGCTGTTTTATAGTCTAGCTATAATTTTGCTATGGTTGTGGGGGGGAGGTGATCCACATTTACCTATACCTCCATCTTAACTAGAAGACTCTCACGTTTATTGATTTATGGATATCATATCATCCTTGTGTCCCTTGAAGAAAGCCTATTTTTTCATGGTATGATCTTTTTGTTGTATTGCTGGACCTGGTTTGCTAGTATTTTGTTGAGGATTTAGCATCTACATTCATCAGAAATATTGGCCTGTAATTTTCTTTCTCTGGGGAAGAAATTGAAGAATAGCTTCTCCCATTCCACCTTCCTTTTTCCTATCTCTTCTGTCCTGCTTAACAGAAGAATGGCACATACCTCAAAAATCTCTCTGGACATCAAACAAAGTAGCTTTAAAATATTGGTATAAGAAAACAAATCACTGTCAATAAATAATGAAGGGAGTATAAACCATCTTAGGACCTGTGTCTTATAGATATTTTTTCTTAACAGTGAACAACTGGGATTTAAGAGATTGGCATTAAAAATATACAATAAAAACAAATTTTAAAAAGATTGGTAATGATCACTGTGGTATAAAGGTCTCACCTCTTCCACCTTCTCACTATTGTCAAAGAATGCATCAATTTTGAGGGGGTTCCATGAAAGCAAAGCCAATAAAATATAGATAGAAAATACTGAATACTTAAAACAGATTTTTTTATGAATTTAAGTATTATTTAAATATAAGCAGTTCTTTTCAGCTATTCTCAAAACTCATGCTTGGAACTTGTTATTATCTAAAAAAAATTTTTGAAGAGTTGAAGTAGTATAGGTGAACAAATTACATCCTTTTAATATAACTGGAATATTTTGAGATCACCAAAAATTTCAAGCTATGTTGGATAAAAGCTGTGGATAAAATTTTTATGACTTCTTTCAGATTTGGCATGTATTATTCAACAAAGTAGTTAAGAACTTTTATCAAGTCATACCATGAAATGCTTACTCTAATTATTTAATTCTCATTTCAATTTATAAGGTGGCTATTCTTTACTTTTTATTAACAAAAAATAAAAATGTATGCTAGCTGCTAGACTGTTCAGGTTTGGGCAATAGAGAAGCTTCTCCTTATGTAGATACAAGAAAAATTTAATTATCATGCCTAGTAAAATTAATAGGGTTCTTTCTGACTTTATATATTATTTTAATTTAATTACTCCCAATGACCAAGCATTAGAGTTTGATACAAGTATGTACACACATTTAACAAGGAAATTATTTCTGTGTAAATAAATGATTTATGACCTGAGTTATGTATTATATTCCATTATTAAAACTAAGTAATTAGAAATAGCATAATAGTTTATAATTTTTTTGTTATTATAAAATTGTATGAATTAATCATGTCTTGACTAAGAGGATTCATTATATCCTTTTATTAAGAAGACATATTATTTAAAAAAAATGTCTGAGCCCTGGCTGGTGTGGCTCAATTGGAGCGTCGTCCTGTACACCAAGGGGTCACAGGTTTGATTCCCAGTCAGGGCACATTCCTAGGTTGCAGGTTGGATCCCTGGACAGAGCACATAAAAGAGGCAACCAGTCAATGTTTCTCACATCGATGTCACTCTCTCTCTCTCTCAAAATCAATGGACATATTCTTGAGTGAGGATTAAAAAAGAAGAAGACATGTTCTATACAACATTTCTCAGTGGTTTTTGTAATAATTTTCAAAATGAGTATTAACATGCTTATTTAAATAGAAAAATGAAGGTAGAATTTCTTTGTCAGAAAGTATTTTTGATAATAGCTTTATGGCTTGACAATGAGAACTGGATCTATCAATTAAATTGCATAGTGTTTAAATTTAGATAAACCTGCAGTTCCAAAGTTTTTATAAAATTTATTTGGGCACATGGCAAGATAAAAACATATTAAAAATATTATATTGGCAAATATGTGTTGAAATTGAGAATATTTTTATTTACCAAACTTTTCTGAGTACAGAAAAAAATTCAAATCCCGACTTCACCAATCAAGTGACTTGAACTTTCCGTGCTTCAATTTTCATCTTTAAAATGGGATATCAACAGGCCCTAGCCATAAATTCGTGATGAGGATTGAGCGATTAATAGGCAGGTTAAACTGTATGAAATTTCTGTGTTCAACCATTTTTGGCCTATAGAGACAGCAGTTTCATATGGTTTAACCTAATATGTATATAGAAAGTTCTTAGAACAAGTGGTACCTGGCATATGGGAAAATTATACTTTATAATTATTAGTTATTTTTCAGTTAAACTAGATGCCATTAATAAAAGTAATAGTTACAGATAATAGTTGGTAAAGCCATTTCAGAGTACTTCCCAGAAATAAGGAAATTAAATGATTTTGATTAGTAGGTAACAAATTATTTTGCAAGTTAGTGGTTTTCAAATTCTTTGCTTTGCTTTTGACAAAACTGAAGGAGGACCTAATTGAGCTATAGAATAGGTAATTAATTATGATTTTTGGTGATAGATTACTATGTTATGCTTATAACAGAAACAATGCAAATAATTGGGTTATATTTTAAAATACTGTCATTCCTATTAACATATTCATGAAAAGATTTTTTTTGGTCTATACAACTATAAAAATGAATTCATTGAATTCTAACATTAAGTAATATACATATCTGCACACATTAGTATGAGGAGGGGCCCCTAAAAACCCAGAATTATCTTCCAGAGGGCAGACCTCTTGTAGTACATGCGTTCCCCGCTTGGTGAGTGTTGTAGGAACCCATCTGTATCAGTGCACTAAATGGTGTTGTGAGAGGCTGAGTTTGGCTTCCATGAACTTTTTTGGAGACTCTTTCAATACATTTTCATGATAGGTGATTTATGAACTCACCTGCTCACACTGTGCTGAGTGTTCAGCAGTTTTTGATCAAAAACAGCATGACTCCTGTGTCCCATCCTTCCTGATCTTACCCCAAGCAACGTTTTTTGTTTGTTTTCCTGGATGAAAAAAGGCCTCAAAGGGAAATGTTTTGCTGATGTGGAGGAGGTGAAAGAAAAAATGGCAGAAACACTACAAGGTATCAAAATTGACAAGTTCAAAAACTGTTTTGAGTGGTGCAAAAAACATCTCAATTGGCATATTGCATCAAATGGAGAATACTTTGAAAGTGACTGATGTTTAAACATGTAAGAATAAATACAGAATTTTTTATAAATAAATTCCATTATTTGGATCCCCCTTGTATTTAAAAATAGATAAATCTCATTACAAGATTCATTTATATTAAATGTTTTATTTTTCTAATAAAAGTTTACTGTTAGTGTTTTAGATAATGTTTATTGAATATGTTGTTATTTATGAATTGTTCAGTCCCTGGTCAGGTACTTACAAGAGGCAACCAAATTGATGTTTCTTTCTCACATTGATGTTTCTCTTCCTCTCTCTCTCTCCTTCCCTTTCCCTCTCTCTAGAGTCAATGAGCATGTATGTCCTTGGGTGAGGATTAAAAAAAAAAGAGTGGAAGAAATGACTCTGTTCAAAAAAATAACATATGACATACATAATTATAGCAAATTTTTAATAAATCAAATTCAATTTATATCCATAATCAAATTCTCTTGAGTCTGAACAGATAGGCATAAATCAATAAGTATGCTTCATTAGAAAACATTCAACTGGAGAGTAAGACACCAGTGTTGACTTCTTCTAACTCTTGGGGGTGGCACTTCTTCAGGTCTTCTCTCTTGGATTGATAAGCACCATTTCTTTACTCTTAAAGCAAAGAAGTAAAAACACACAATTTCTTTCCTGGGTTGATAATTCATAACTTGGATAATTTCCAGTCTCTCCACTCCTTAAGTTTCTGCTTGAAAGGACTTGCAGTTGGGATAAATACTACGGCAATGATCTGGAATGGCTGAGCTATTTGCCTTGTAATCAGCTGTCAGGGAGCATGCCTTCTTAATTATTTTTAGCATTCTTTAAAATGAAGGGAATTGATCACCATTTTTTTCTTGGTTTTGGGTTTTTAGTTGCTGAATTGAATAATATTAATAAGTAAATTGACACTCAGTACCCATATGCAGACTGAAGCACAAATTTTGTAAAAATGGCAGAAAATGTTCTCAGATTCAGGAGGCTCCCTCCCTTCCCCTCTCTCTAAAAAGAAATGAATAAAAATGAAAACAAAAACCCTAAGACAATGCTCTTATTTGTTAATGTAATAGTATTGCCCAAGAGCACAGTACATTATTACCTATGTCATTTGTTAATTAATAATAACATTGATTATTTTTCAGTGGTCAATCTTTTGGCAACTTCAACATCTGTGACAAATTTGAGAACCTAATAACAGGTGGAAAAAGTTCTGTTCTATTGGAATATTTGGCATTCTAAGATTCATGGACGTTGATCATTGGCTACATCCGTGATTCAACATTAGATGTAATGAATACACTTTTCCAACAAGCTTGGGTGTCTTATTTCTCTGGCTACATCAAATTAGAAAATGAGGAATTCAAGCTGTATTTGAGAATGCATGCATTCATTTCACAAGTTCTTTTTTTTTTTATTACAAAACCCCCCCATGCACTCAGCACTGCACTGGCAAACTAAAATGTTATATAATAACTAAATAATAGTAAAGGAGGACATAGAAAAAAGCTAAAGCCAATAATAAAATTGATGGTCATGAAAATGACTCTAAAGTGTTAAAAGGAAAGCTAAATTATGTCTGATATTTTCTGTTTCAGAAAGAAAGTAGGTAAGTGTTCATTTTAGTAGGTTTTTTGTTTCATTTTCACTGTGGTAGGATTGTAACTTAAAATACATATTGTTGAAAATATCGTCTTTGATACCTAACGCAACAATTTATCTGCAATTCATTTATTGAAGCAATGTATTACAATAGAAGAAGGCATACCTCGGTAACAGTGGGCACTGCCTCTCTGTTCCTTTAGAAACTTTAAACATTTATTCTCATAAAAATAGTCATCTCTAAAGGCCAGGACAGCAATTTAATAAGCTGGAGATTAATTATGATTACATTATGTCTCAGAAAATGGACATTGTGTAATAAGGTACAGCAAGATTCCCTGGAGGAGCCACATTGGTTTTTTTCAATTGGCTATTTCTATTAGATACCGGAATAGCACAGAGAAGCTTTGAAAATTTAATAGTCTCTGTCCTCCCCAGAGGACTGAATCCACATTTGAAATAAAATGTTATGCTGGATTTCAAAATAGAAAATTGTGAATTTTGTATACAAATTAATATTAATATTAGTGGTTATCAGAAAAGCAACCAAATATTGTACATTTTAAACCATCCATGTAGAATGGCTTGGGTTCATAAGTTCAATAGCTTCATGAAATACTGCTGTGGGCAAGTAAACATTTCAATCAAAATTGAAAATACAACCTTCAGGTCTATGACTGAACATATTTTCCAGTCTGAGTTACATATGAGCTATTGCATTTTGTTATCATACAAAATAACAGGTACAGTTTCCAAAATTAAGCACAAATGGTCACCTCCAATTAAATTCTTAACAGTCCAGTGAAATTCAATTTGGTTAAAAATCAAAATTGGCAATCTTTTTTCTGATCTCCTACAGACGTTCTCTTTCCTGTACAATCTATCCTTTGTTTTAACCTATCAACATACATCAATGCTAATCACTACCCAAAACAGCTGTGTGACCATCCATATATTTTGAAATGTAAAATGGATCATTGTTTCTGAGCAAATGTTTCATATTTTACTTGGCATTTACTGATTTCTGGGCTTTTCCCAGAAATGGCAGTTTTGAGTCAATAAGCCCACACTGTTATTGTTATTATTTCTATAATGGCATTTGTTTAACTGTTCTTAGCACCCCATTTTATGTAATCAGACTTATAAGTGCAAATGAAATAAAAATTAAAGTTTTACCAAGTGTTTGATTCATCCATTTTTAAAGCAACTGAATAAATGAAAACCTGTCATCTGTTCTATTATTCAAAATCCAAATGTTTATATCATGGTCCTCTGTAGCCTTTTAATAGTTATGATTCCAGGAGAAATACATTAAGATAATTTTTGACAGCACTTCTCAAAGGTAACTTTATGGATTTATTATTCTTGATATGCACCCGTTTTTCTTTCCATTCCTTACTTTCATATTACAAATACGTGGAGGTGTTTTAAATGATGACAATAGCTTTCAGACTATGCTTAAAAATGCTTAAAAGAAATTAAAGAAAAATCTGTTTCCCTCAGCACAATCACAAAACTCAAAAGAATGAGTCTGTAGATGTTTTATAATTGGGAAAATAGAACCTTTTAATAGTAATATTGTACAAAATCACCAGATGGAGCCTCTTAGTCCCTGAGATTTCTGTTCTCTTGGTAGACAAAACATTTAAAAGAACAAAAAATATATATTCTGTACCAAAAAAAGGAGATGTTTCCAAGTACTAACTGCTTCTTTTTGTATTTTACTTTTCTCATTTAAGCTAGTTCCTTGTTTCCATTTTACCAATATAAAAAACCTCAAATATTTATTGCCTATGTGAACTATAAGGTTTATGACCAAGGAAAGGCCTAGAAGTAACCACTAAAATTCCCTTAAGATCTCTTTCCAAGGATATAAATTCCAGGGTTGTATGTCAGTTGCCTGACTGATGCTCATAATATGGTAATGGGCCTTTGGATTCAAAGCTGAGCGTTGCTGCAAAAGGCACAGCACAAAAGGCAAAATTATACGTGCAGCGTCTAAACCAAGCTCGCCGATCATTCATGTTTTCCTCAAAGAACCTCAAGCTGTGGCTTAACAACCAGTTTTCTTGCAGAATGTGCTGTGAAATAGCAAACTGGTTTTAACTTATCTGTTACCTTCGGGCTTTGTTTTCTTTCCTAAATGGTGAAGCAGCAGGATATAAAGAAAGAACCTGGAAAAGAGTAACATCTAGAACTTTTTCCCAAGCCCTCTTCTGAAGAAAAATATTGTTGTTGGTCAAACATGTTGCAGAAATAACTGGTTAAACAAAGATAAATGTTTTTTGTTTATCTGCTTGTTTGCGATAGCTCAGGGCTTTTCCCATTCTAACGTGTTTGGTAAATGTCTCAAAACGAAATATGGATAAAAGCAGTATAAACTGTTATTTCACCCCGGAATACATACTTTGTTGATTTTTTAATGAAGATTTATTTTCAACGGAATGTACTTTGAGAAATGTAGGCTTAGTAGATGCAAATGTTGATCACTTGTTTTAAAGGCTCAATTACGAATATTTCAGTACGACTGTTAATGGTGTATGCTTTTGTTTTGAGTGTCATATTGATGAATGAGCTGATTTGGAATTTTTTAAAATCCAATTCCCATTAGAAAATAGTCTATTCCATTTTAGGTGTGATGTATATTATCACACATTTTCTCAAAGAGAAATGCCTGTGCACTTAAAAATACCTGAGTCAATGACTGAGTTGTATAAATTTGTATTATGAGACGTGTTGATGCAAATCGTGACATGGTACATTTGATTAAATAGGCTATTTAAAATTTTCCTTCCAAATCATACAAAATGTTAAAGTATGAAGATGTCAATGAGACCACTTAATAAATTTGCCCCCTTCATTTTAAGGAAATTCTGGCTCAAGGAGGTAAACTTATGTGTTCAAGTTTGAGTACTGGGGGTGAAAAGCAAAAATTATGATAAAACAATAACAAACAAAGAAAATACCCGTGGCAGAAATAAGAGACAAATTTATCTCTCCTATTCAGGGAGCCCAAAGAGCTCCAGCCCAGGCTCCTGTCTTATTGACATGCTAAAGTGCGTTCATCCCTGAGGCCACCTCATGGTCCCTTAATAGCTACTGCAGTTTCAGCATTTAGGAGCCGGTTCTAACCAGCAACAAGGATAGGAGATGAAAAGGATGCTCTTTAAGAGCATTTTCTGGAAGTTGCACACCCTACTCTCCTTATATTCATTAGCTAGAATGTAGACATATGGCCAAACCTAAAGGCAAGGAAGTTATGTGCCCAGCTAAAAAATTGAGAAAAAAGTGAAGATAGTGATTAGAAGATAATTAGCAGCCTGTGTCACTCAGGAGGCTAGTTAAGGCAGAACTTAAAAGTTAATTCAGCTCTTTAGAATTCCTGTCCACTTGGGGGGCTGCGGGGTGGGAAGGCTTCATTAATTTTTTAAATTAAATCCAATTTTTTCTTTACCTCATTTCCACTTATGTGACTATTCACAAGTTCTCCATTATTAAATTTGCCATGCCCTACTTGCAGTCTTCCCTACCTCCAAAGCTTTTCCTAACTATCATACCTCAGAATGATGATTTAGCTCTTTGAATTGTGATGTATTTAACCTAAACCAGAAACCCTGGCTTGTATTATATTGCAGACACTGACTTCCATTTACTTGCAGTCTTTCTGCACTTGCATTGCATATTTCAAGTGGCTAAGGAGCACACCTTTCCTACAGGGTGGTAGTGGGACCTAGTTTTTGATTTACTGGATGGAATGACCTCTAAGTCTTCATTCTAGTTTATTGGGTATAATTTTGTTACATACTGTTGTTTACAAAAACTCATCCCACTCTCTCTCTCCTGTGGAACCACACACCAACTCTTCTTATGAGTGCCAAGTAATGTGTTAGTGTTAGAACACCATGTAGCCACAATGCCCAGGAGAAGAAATCTTGAACTTTGATCCTTTCCTCAGTGCTCAGTAGTATGCTATTTCATTTTATTATTTTAAAGATTTTATTTATTTTATTTTTAGACAGAGAGGAAGGGAGAGAGAAAAAGAAGGAGAGAAACATCAATGTGTGGTTGCCTCTCGCACACCCCCTGCTGGGGACCTGGTCTGCCACCTAAGCATGTGCCCTGACTGGGAAATTGAACCAGTGACTCTGTGGTTTGCAGGCTGATGCTCAGTCCACTGAGCTGCGCCAGCCAGGGCTATGCTATTTTAATATAGTCAAAGTTTCTAGACTGCTGGCCTGTAGACTGGATCCAGTTTCAGACATATTTTGTTTGATTCATACAGTGATTAAAAGAGTGATTTAGTAGCCAATATTAAAAATCGGGAGATATCATGGTAAAAAGTTTAATTTCCATATTCTCCTAAAAATTCAAAGATCTGGCAACTTGGGCCAACATGCCTACCTATCATTTATAGGCCTGAGCTGAGTATCTGTCATCCCTTTGAAAAAAAACAATGCTGTGTGTTCACTAAGTCCATCTTTCCTTCCCTTCTTCCTTCTCTCCTTCTTTCCTTCCTTCCTTAGCTTAACCAAGTCACATTTCTCAATAAATTAGGCATGAATGTTTAATTGAGTTCAACAAATCAAGTAAAGTTAAAAATAATATATGTAACATCAAGGAATGGCTGCTGAAAAAAATTGTCCATGTGATGCTTAATGCTCCAGTTTTTACTGTGTGTGCCTAGCTGATACAGCGGATACAGTTGGAAGACTTTAAGACTTTAAGAGATGATGGAGGCACTACAGGGAAGAAGCCTGGACCCCTGAACTATTCTGTGGAGTAGAATGTCCATTGCTAATCTCTGCTGTAACATAAACAATAAATAGACTTTTATTGTTTTAAACTATGGGGAGTTGGGGATTATTGGTTACATTATTTAACCTAACCTGACTAATACACCCCCTTTAAACAGTCATAGGCAGCCTAGTTCACCATGATCTGCACAGAACCTGATTTATCTTCCTAATTCTGGTAAGGAGTTGACATTTTTACTCTAATTGTGCATCTAGAATAGTGATATAGTAAATTTTGAGGACCAAACTTAAAAGGAGTTTGACAGACTGAGGCACTTAGAAATTAAATTACCAAGGCCCGGCTTACTTATAATTTTAAAAAATGAGGAAATTATGAATACACAGTTTATAAATGGTAATTTAAAATATATTTTAAACAATTTCCAAATACTTGAAAGGGTTTATGTACCAAGGATTTGAATTTACTCTGCATTGCTCTGGAGGACACATTAGGCCCAACGGGATAAAAACATAAACTGAAAAATCATCCTTTCAGGGGATTACAGAGACTATTCTTACATTGGGTTAACAGGTTGAACTGAAAGACCTCTGAATTTCACATAAGTTCTTGGAGTTTGTTAAGTTGGTGCTATAAAAATTACACATCTTACATGTGAGTGGGTCTGCTTTCCTGGAAATATTATAATATTTGTTTTGGTTTGGTTTAGTTTTTACTGTTACAGTGAGCTTGCTTTGTTTTTTCAAAGTGGGCTTCAGCTGTGTGACAGATTGATTGGGTGTTAAAAATATAGAATAAAATTACCTTGGTAAAGTAATCAGTAATCAATAGACAATAATGTTAGCATTTTTACTTTTATGGTTCCTAATATTGAAGATAGATACATGAGCTTTTATGTTTCTTTATATGAACCTTTTTAAGTAGGTTTAATGACTATTGAATTTATAGCCATCTTTCAATTTTACACAATTTTTTTTACAGAATCCCAGTTAATGTTAATATCACTAAAGTATAATGTTTAAATGAATTTCCTAAAATAATTCATTTTCCTGAAAACACCAAGGATTTCCATGGTACTGCCCATCTCTGAAATTTTTCATCTCTATGACCTAATATGAAATAACTTTATAAAAGATAAAGTTGAAGTCACCTAGCTTTTCCCTCCCCAATTCTATTCACCTCTTTGTCTTTCCAGAGATAACCATTAGACTCAATTTGGAATCTATCTTTACTATACATATATTTACTATTTAAGGAAGTATCAATAAGTATATGTTATTGACTTGCCAGCTATAAAAACGTATATAGGCACTACATAGAGTTCAATTTGCTTTTTCTTATTCAATATGCTTTATCTTATTGAACATTATGGGGTTTTTTTCAAAAAAGTAAATGCATTTCTGATATATATTTTATCTTTCCCTTTAAGCATTTAAACAACTAATTTATGGAATAGCTAATCCATTCACATGGCTCCAAAGCCAATAAATGTAAAACACTACATACAGAGTTAAAAGTCTCCCTCCCATCTCTGTACTTTAGCCACCCAGTTTCCATCCACCCACCTCAGTCGACCAAAATAGGTACCCATGGTTACTAGTTTCTTATGTATCCTCCCAGAAATATTTTAAAAAATGGTAACATACTATGCACTGTTCTATACATTGCTTTATTTAAACTTATAATTGATATTCTTTTCATATCAGTGTATAAAGAGCATCCTTTATCTTTTCTTAGTGTAGCATCATGTTCTATTTCACGAACAGTTGCCTGGAGGCCTTCCTTGCTTCCTTGCCAGATGGGCCTCTCTGTAGGGCAGCTCACAATATGGCAGCTTGCTTCTTCCACAGCAAGGACTCTTTGAAAGAGGTAATGCAATATACACAGAGAGCTACAAAGAATAAGAAATAAAACAATAGAAGTGTACGCCTCGGTTTGAAAAGAAATCGAAGCAGCCAACAGATGTTCACTAGAAAGCACTGAGACAACTGGAAGTAGGAGTTTTAGCACATTCCAAATGTAGGTAAATGCAAGGTCTTGCAATAAGGAGACTTAAGGGAGAGAGAACATTCTAGCCCTAACAAGGTCCAAAACTGATCAGTCAAGCCCAATTTCTAGGGTAGGACCCCAGGAAGTGACTGTTGGTAATGGAATCCAGATTGAGCACAACATACACAACAGGGAGGAAGGAAAGGGGATTCGCAGGTAAAAGTAGGGGAGAGAGCAGAGCCAGGAATATCAGAAAACAAGCTACTACAGAAAGCTACAAGAGGAAGCTCTGTGAAATTAGAGAATACTTCTGAATCAAATCTTCCTTCAAAATTCAGGATAACCAATTTCTTGCAAAAATGAGCAGGAGGGAAATATCAAGGTTGAATCCCCTAAGTAAAAAAACAATCAAGAGCAAAGGGGCACCCATACAGTGAAAAGACCTCAGAGAGACATCCAATAGATGATGATAGATAGATAGATGATAGATAGATAGATATTAAAAGCATACTTATCTGAAAATGAGATAAAAGGTATCAAGGAAATTATGTAAGAAATAAATACATAAAAATCCTATAAAATCAGACTTTGAAAAACTCAGAAGTGAGATGACAGAACACAAAATAATAATCACATTTTATTTTTAAATGCTCTTATGAACATTGTGTGCCTGTAACATGGAACATACGTGCTAGAGTTTCACTGAGGTATATGCTTAGATGTAACATATAATTGCTTCATCAAAATGTGTGCACATATTTAAATTTACTAATTCAAATTGCCAAGTTGCTATTTATAATGGTTATTCTAGTTTACATTCAGACCAATATTTTAAGAGATTCAGCAGTTTGTCTATATTTATCCCTATATTTATGGTCAGACTGTTACAATTTTGCCACTCTATTTTGTGTGAAATGATATCAAAATATTATGTGAATTTTTATCTCTGTAATTACTAATGAGATTTAGCATTTTAAATACAATTTTTATCATATATTTTCTCTGAATTACCTACTTACATACTCTACCTATTGTCTTCTGGGTTGGTTTTTTTCCCTTACTGATAATAATAATTCTTCTATTTATTCTGAAAACAGTACCCTGCTATATGCATTTTTAAGTGCCTTTTTTTAAGTTCAAAAACTCTGTAGATATCACTGTCCCTTTTTGAAATAAAACTTGCCATTTTAATGTAGTATATATTTCAGCAAATTTTCATATATGACCTGCAGTGTTATGTTTTTGTGTTTTCTTCTCTCTTATCCCAATAAGAAAAATAAATGTCCTATACATTCTTTAACATTTTGTGAAGTTTTGCCTTTGTATTTGAGTCATTAATCCACGTGGAACTGGTTTATGAGGTATGATGTGAGATATGGATCTAATTATTTTAGCTATATCAATAACCGCATTGAAGCCAATTTTCAGCAATACAAACAATACAGCAAAAAGCATCCTGTGTATACATGAGCTACCTTGCATTTCTCTAAGGTAGCATCTAGATGTGCAGTTACTGGGGTAAAGAGTGTGCTCATTTTTGTGTTCATTAGCTACCACAAAATTACTTTTATAAGAAAACTTTCAAATTGGCACTATCATCAGTAAAGTATGAGTTCTACTACCCTACAGACATTATCAGAGGTTAATTTACACCAATCCAATGAATGTTAATTATTCTATCAGGGGTCATTTCAAATTTTTTTTTCATTTTGTTTATTTGGGATATATTATACAATTGCTTGTTAAAAGTGGATGGTCTTTTTTCTGAGTCTGCATTATTTGTGAATCCCAGATTACCATATTTTGCCATGTATGATGTGCACCTATGGTTTTTGTGTGCATTATACACGGGATTATTATGCCCGTGGCATGTGATCATTATACCCGTGTACAATGTGCATTCTTATTTTTACCTCAAAAATTTGAGCAAAAAAGCGCACGTTATAGACTGCAAAATACAGTATTTCTTTCAGAGTGATAAGCAGATATCCACAAATAACTTATTAATAATGATCCTTTTCTCCCATTGTTACCTTGTATGTAAGACATTATCTTAAAAGATGATAAAGGAAAAGAAATGTACAATTTTCATTTGAATTTTCTCATCTCTGTGCTTTAAATATTCATTAGACTAATAACACCTTATATTTGTATGAACATGACAATTTTAAAGAATTTTAACTTGCATTTCAACAAACATTTAAAACTCAGATTAGAGTTTCAAGTAGTAAAAATTATTTCTTGTGTTGATGAGTCACGTTCGGTTCCTTAGTTGCCTGTTATTTAATGTTTCATCAAAAATGTCTGCATATTTATATCAACTTTATGTTTACCCCTTAGATTATTCATGCCTGAATGGAGTGTCAGCGGCAGAAATAGGAGGTTTAATGAGTTTCATGGAGATACCTCATTCCAAGAACAAAAACTGGAAAAGGAATATAACACAAGTGCCTGCATACTAATATGGCCCCTTGTTAGAACCAATTTTGTGAGCACATGATGATAGACCCTATACAATATACGGCTCCCTTAGAGAGGCTTGTACTTCCAATTTGGTTTACTTTGTATAGGTTAATCTCCTATGGATGCTGCACAAATGCAGAACGTATTAACCACAAATATTCAAAGGGAGAGGTTGCTCTACCCTTAATACTGAATTACTCTGCACCAGCTCAGGTTTTATTTTAGACCATTGCTTTTTTCTGCTTCTCTTTCTTTTTCTTCTTCTTTTTTTTTAAAGAACCATTGCTGTTTGTAATAGAAATGGGATGTGATGAAAATAAACATTTAACTTACTAGTATTCTATACAAACATCCTTTTTCTTTGAATAATACCAATAATTTACGTTAGTGAAGATAATGCATTATAAAGCATCTTTCTCTTTTTTACATATTTAATATATGCTATGTAGTGCTAGTCTATTGGACAGCAAGCAAAGTAAATTTAAAGTTGACCTATAAAGCATATGAAAAATGGAGAGCTAAAGCCATTGTTCACGCTTTGCAGATTAAATATTCCAAATATGTATAAATAAAAAGATTTTGAATAATCTGTTAAAATTTAGATACATTATTTTGGGTATGGTTTCTGTATGTGTGCATGTGTGTGCAGCAAAATACATGGAATTATAAGACATTCTAATGGTCATGAAAAATGTGGTCTTTAGTTTCCAGTAAAAATTAAACAAACACTTTGAAGAACCCTATATTTCTTCAGCCAGGTGGTTTTTGAAGCAATATTTTCTAATGGTATTTAGAAGGATTTTATTAACTTGTATGAAATAGGGAAAACATTGTTTGGCTTAGTTTTGAGACTCACTTTAAGCTATGTTCAGCAGCACTTTCTGATGGGCATTCTCTAAATTTCCTTATTTCATCAGATTTCAAAGAGAATAAATTTGAGTCATTAAAGTAGAAAGATCATGGTTCTTGCACGTACAAAAAAACACTCTGACATTGTGGTGCTCAAGTGACAATGAAGAAGGGTATGGGCAAGAGACATAAATGGCAATGAACCTTAAAGTAATGACTAATTAATACAGGCACTTTATATATATTATTTATATTATTATTGTGGTTGATGCTATCTCTTGTAATCCACTCATTTATTTCATTTTTTTTAAGTTCTTTGATTTTGCCAAATGATCTGGGGGATGTTAACATCAATTTGCATAGTTACAGTGTCAGGGTCAGGATTTGAACTTTATAATCTCTATGACTACAAAGTCAATATCCTGTCCAACACACAAGCCAACAAGAAGGGTGATACGAGAACTTTAACTAAGGATGATAAGTTGTGCAAATGTGTCCAATAAAACCATGAGTTTACTCTTAGTGCTCTTCTCTGTTGTAAAGGAGGAATGAATGCATTGCCAACACCATTTATCTAAAGGATACAAGTTGGGGGGAAAATTTAAAAATATTGGATGTTACCACTAATTGGCCCTATGATGCTATAGAATTTACAAAAATATTTTATATGATTTAGATATCCTTTTCTGAGGGTTTATTTTCTTCCAGTCATGATTCTGTTATCACATTTCATCTGTTCAATAAGCCAGCAGGGCAAGTACTATTAACTATTATTTATAGAAGAAGACACTGAGGTTCAAAGCCTGACCAATAATCATAGCGCCCTTGAGGACTTCCTGAATTTAATAAAAGATTTCCAAACTTCTAATTCCCTGACTTCTTATTCTTCCCATTACCCCAGGCAGACTGTTTAATACATCAGAGATAGAAGACACTCAAGAGCCCAATGGTGATTTAAAGTTCTAAAAATGGAAAAATTATTGTGATTATTCAAACTTCTAAAATTCTTTTATTCAGAGCAAGCCAAGCATTTGGATTCCAAAGCATGCAAATAATTATCTCAACCCTTTTGCTTTGCCCAAAGAAATTAATTGAAAAAAATCATAAAAATCTTATCAATTAGATGAAGAAATAATAAAGAAATGCTTCTTTAAAACTCCCTGGATGTGTTGACAGTGAATGTAATGTTTCCAGTCGTCATTTAGGAAGGCCAACTATCCTACCAGTTAGATACCCTGGCTGGGGAGCTCTGGCCTCTAGAATCCAAACCCTAACTCTAGAAAATATTTTTAGACAATGATGTAACATTTCTGAACCTAATTTTCCCCATGTAATGGGGATAATATCATGCCTATGAATCATTTAGGATGTTTGACTGCAATAAGTTTCACAAAACTACTCAAAACAAACTTTAAAACCAAAATTTAGTGGCTCATGTAAGTAAAGAGTCTAGAGGTTGGAGGAATGCTTTGATCACAGCTTCGGGTCCATTTTTCTAAGGTTTTTGCCAATGTAGGCTTACTTTGGGGTAGCCAAATGGCTGCTTCAATTGTGAGCTACTCCCACCTCACACTGTTCATTCTGGAGTAAGAGAGCCTTTCTCTTTTCATATTCACCAAAACAAGCCATTCAAGCTTCATCCAGATTTAATTGATTTAGGGGCCCATGCCTGCCCTTTAAAATTATTTCTATAGCACAAATAATGGGAAGGCATACTCTCACTGATTTAGGCCAATATGTTGATCTGGTGGTAGACTCTTTTAAACAGACCACGTAGTGACTTCACAATGAGGAAAGAGACATGAATAGTGGCTAGGGATGTCAGGATCAAGGTCATGGGTAGCCTGCCTCATAGGGTGGTCAAAAAATAGAAAGAAATAACCTATGTTTTGAGTTGACCAAAAAGTCTGATTGGTGTTTTCCATAAAATAAAAGACACATTTTTCATTTTCACCAATAACTTTATTGATTTGGATATTTTGAGTATATCGGCTAACTTCTGCATGGTATAATGTTGATTATTCTCAATTAATGTCTCAATTTGATCACACTCAACTTCAACTGGTCTGCCCGACCACAGAGCGAGAAATCTCCAGCACAAAACTTTGCAAACCACTTTGGACACATTGGATAAGTCACAGCGCCTTTTCCATACAATGCACAAACCTTTCTTTTTGTGTGCGTGTTTCAGTTGTGTTTTTACCTTGTTGAAAGAATAAAGCATAATATAATATGCTGAAAATGTTGCTTATTTTCTTTCATTTTCAATATTAAAATGGCTACACAAAAATTCACCAATTTTGATAAGTTTTTAAAAAATGCATGCTGATATGACAGCTGTCACAATACACTCTAACAAAATTGTTTCGAATGAAGTTAAAGACAACTAAGCACTATTAGAGTCATTGTACACTAAAATATAGAAGACAAGATTATATATAGTATATTAGAAATAATTTTTCTAAAGTACATAACTGGATTGGACTGCTGTTATTTTATATGCTGTATGTGCCTATACAAAGAGACAAATCATATAACTTGGTTGAAATAAGTCTTTGCTCTTACTCTCCCTGATTTTTTCCATGAAAAATATTTGCAAAATAAATTAATCATTCAGCAATGGTTGACTTGGCAACAAAAGCTACACTAATTTCATTAACTAGTTTATTGGATCTCAAGCTGCACTTATTTGTGATACACTTTCAAATGCATCAGTTTTGGCTGAATACTTAAAAGGATTAAAAGAAAATGCGTGAACTTTTAAAAACACATTTCAGAAAATTGAAGGGAGTAAAACTCCTCATTGCACTCATTCATCTATTTTCTTCAGAACTGAGCCACTATGTACAATTGTTTTATTTTCCTTCCTGACCACTCTCATAAACTCACAAGACAGAGTATTTACTAGTACTACCAGAGTATTCTGATAAACTGTTATACCTCTCTTCTTCACTTTTCCCCCCACACCTTACTTTTAATTGTAAGAGATTCTGTGTCATTTCACCAACCCAGCTTTTCGTAATTATAATAATAGGTAAAATTTGTTGAGTCCTTATTATTTCCCAGAGAACATTCTAAATTTTTTATATGCATTAACCCTTTTCATCCTCAAAATGGTGGCCTTCCTTGTGAATGACTGTCATAGTCCTTTGTGTAGTAACACCCTTTATGGTGAACCCTTGAGTCAGTATTTTTTACAACAATCTATACTTCAAGGGGTTATTTTTATAGCTTGAATAAATCACTACAAGAAAGAATGCTTATATTGCCCTCCCAACACACACACACACACACACACACACACACACACACACACACCGCACTGCTATGTGTTAAATCTAGAACTCTTCAACCAGCATGAGTCTTCATGCCCAGGAACTCTACAGTTTCTGAGTTTACAGCTTCATAATCATGTGCACATAATGACTGCCCACCTGTCTCTGAATCATCCCTTCAAGTTCCTGGAAAGCAGAATCTTATTGCCCCAGCTAGGGTTAAATGTCCATGAATGATTCACTCATCTATATCCAGGAGGAAGAATCTTATGGTTTAAAAGAAGGAAAAGGAGGTTAAATCATAGACTGATCAGTTTTTGCTATTAATAATAACCTTCCTAATAAAAGGAAGCAGCATTATATCATTGCTTAGCAGGACTGGAGAACATTGGGACATCCAGAGACCACTAGAGACTGGACAAAGCAAAAGAAAAAATACTTTACAGAGGTAGCTCCTTAGCTTTGTGTCTAAGGGTCTGAGCAAGTTCTCTAGTGATAAACATGGAAAATTTATGATTATTTATAGTTATTTAATTGTGTTTAACTGCATAGCACACTTGGTTTCCTCTGTAGTATGATGTGAATCATTCTCATTCAGTTTCTTATAATTTGAGTCAAAGAAACCTTTGTAATATAATTATAGCAATAGGAACTTCCATCAGAAGTTGTAGTTATGATTCTTATACTTAGGGAGGGCAGACAAGATTAATTAGCAAGTTTTATAGAATACTTCAGTAATAAGATATTTCTATCTGGAAGTATTATATCGTTATGTTTATTCTTTTAAAGATTTTTTTTCTACATGCAAAGAAGTGAAAACAAATACAGAAACAAAACAAAACAAATAACAACTAAAGACTCATACTCAAAAGTGCAATAATCAATTTCCTGCATGTGAGGTCTATAAATGTTTCTTCACTTTTTTTTTATTAGAGAATAACTTACATTCTCAGTTCCAGTCAGCAGTTATCTGTGACATTCTCTCTTCTTGGCCTGTTTGATCTTTCTCTCCACTGTACTGGACAATACCACACATAAAGAACCACAGATTTTCTTTCAAAAAGCTTACTACTTAGTATCTGTAATTTCCACTGTGAATATTAATATGTAGAGTAAAAGAAAAAATAGAACTTAGCATTATCAAGTCAAGCTTGATCTCAAAACAGGAATCTGAATTGTACATTATACTCAGGTTCATTTAAAAGGAAAGTTGTAAGAAGACAACATTTGGAGTTATTAGTCTTTTAATTTTAACAATTCTAGTTTCTGTGCAATGACACTTCATTACAGTTTAAATTTGCATTTTCTTGCATTTCTTTGATGACTAATGGTGCTGAACATGTTTTCATTTGTGTGTGGGTTTGTTTTTTCTTTTTTTTTGGCTAAGTGAGTCTTCTCTCTTTTCTATTCTTTTGTCTTTTCTCCATTTGAAACATGAGATTTATGGTTTCCTTCTTGATTGATTTTTTAAGATCTTTTTGATGGATCGGGTATTAAATAAGATTTATATTCTGAAGGTAAGTTTTCTGACAGATGTATGTAAGTCAGTTATCTTGGTCTAGTCCCTGGCTTATCTTTCCACTCTCATAACTGTGTCCACTGTGGAAGAGCTATTCTTAATTTCATAAAATCCAACTTATCAATCTTTCATAGTTTGCTTTGTATGGACTCTTTCAGGAATCTTTGCACACCTCAAGCACATGAAGATATGTCCTTATATTATATCCTGGACATTTTATTGCTTCGCCTTTTACATGTACATCTACGATCCATCTCAAGTTCATTCTCATGAGCCAAGTTTCATTTATATTATTTATAAATATCCAGTTGACCTAGCACCGTTTATTGTAAAGACCATCTTTGTACCACACACTCCAGTGTTGTTCTTATCACAAAACTGATGAAAAAATATGTGTTAATCTATCTCTAAATTCTCTATGTGTTTCCTTAATCTATATGTCTATCCTTGTGCCAATATCACAAGTTCACAATTACTGTAGCTTTATAATATGTCTAATACATAGTAATATAAATAAGCTGGCTTTATTATTCTTCAAGACTTTCTTGACTCACATAAATCATTTGCATTTTCTGACAAATTTTAGAATTAGCTTGTTAATTTTCATTTAAAAACCTGCTGGCATTTGATTGGGATTTTGTTTAATCGATAGATTAATTTAGATGGGGTATAAAATCTTTAGTGTTTTAGTTTTCTATTGCTGTGTAACAAATTGCCACAAACTTAGGTAATTAAAATAACACTTATTAATGATCTCTTTTTCCTTGCTCCAAAGCCTGGACATGGTTCGTCTGGGGTCACTGCCCAGGGCCAGGGCTTACAAGGTTGCAGTCAAACTGTTGATGGGGTCTGATGTGTGATTTGAATCTCCGGGTCCACTTCCAAGTATTTGTTCCCTTTTTTCTTTCTGCATAGATCACTTTGACTAATTGTTGTGAAAATTATGGTAACATGTTAATTTGACTAAGTCCTGCTCCAGATATAAAATAAATTGGAGGATAAGGGAAGGAATGTGGGGCAGAAAAGAAAAGATAAAGAGGCATCTAAATAACACAAGATGAGGGGGCTGGGAAGCAGGAAAGGAAGTAACAGCAAGAAGAAATATATAAGCCCTGGGCAAGGTAGCCCTAAATTAAATTTAAACACTTCTAGCTGATAAAACCTGATGGAGATTTTTCAAAGCTGCCTTTGATAAATCGGGCCTGGCGGGAGCAGTGCTTATACAACCAGCAGAAGACAAACAACCTAGATACCTTCTAAGATAGGAGGGACAAGAAGACTGGTCGGTGGAAGGATGG
Organism: Mormoops blainvillei; assembly: GCA_004026545.1. NCBI lineage: Eukaryota > Metazoa > Chordata > Mammalia > Chiroptera > Mormoopidae > Mormoops > Mormoops blainvillei. The sequence goes on from PVJD01006349.1 coordinate 61,988, forward strand.
AGATGTGGTGGGGAGGGAGAGCCAGATTCCTGCCGAACCTCACTTGTCCCTGGCCTTGTTCTTTCATGAGTTTCGGAGTGAGCAAGGTAAGTGGGCAATGTATTGCAACGCAGTTTTGACCAAAATTTTATGAATATTGCCTTTTCCCCTTGGCTGACTCCGGGCCCACGGACAGGCACAGCGAATCCAGCTGGCTCCTCCGCCTCGCGGGTTGCGCAGGCGAGAAACCGGGCCCCGGTCTGTGTCAGCAATCTGAATCAACTCAAAGATGAAATTCACCTGTGTCTTGTAGGCTTGGACTGAGATTTTCTCATTGATTCCTCTAATGCTGCTGAAGCCTGGAGGCTGGTGGTAGATGGGACTGACCAATAAACGCCTGTGGTGAAGTTGGCAGAGTGTCTGCTGTGGTGCCAAGACAAGGACCCGAGGGACATTATTGACTTCTAGGAAGACAGACCCTATGAGTGGTGGAATCACTGGCAGTCTAAGGCCTGTTTGTCAGACATGCTGACAGGCAGGGGTCAAAGCCACCCTATAGATGGAACTGGATGCAGCCATCAGCCTCAGCGATCGTGAGGAGCTCTAGGATCTCCTGGACTGTCTGTGCAGGGTGAATCCTGCAGTTGATTGTGGCCTGGACCATTTCGGGTATGGCTTTACCTTGATCCCTGCATTAAAGTGCCACAAAGGTCCTTACCAGTTCACTGGTTACATGATTAATCTCCAGTTTTCCGGAGGCCAATTTAATTGGCCTCAGGGACTCTCAGAGGTCAGGAATCATCATTTGTTCCTCGACTATTGTAGGACTCATGGCAGCTTGCTTCTTCAAGACCAGGAGGAGAGACTTTCCTTCTGTGCTTCTAAGCTTTCTTTAAAGGGCTCCTCTGATCAATCTGACCCACCCAGGATAATTGCCCTTTTCTTAATTTTAGCAAATTAAAAACCTTAATTATATCTGTAAAATCCCTTTACCTTTGCATTGTCTGCAGGAGAAGCAAGTTAAAAGTCCTGCCCACAGTCAAGAGGAGGAGATTGTGGAAAAGTGCAGATCATTAGGGTTCATTTTTAAATTCTTTGTAATACAATATGAAGTAGTAAATCTTCCAAGCCAGGAACATTATATTCTCTGTATTTATTTATGCCATTTGAAAAATTTCTCAGCCATATTTTGTGGTTTAGCACATCTATTGGAAGATTTATTCCTAGAAATTATATTTTTTCTATACATAGAAATAAAATTTAGTTTGCATGTTAACTTTGAACCCAGCAATCTTGCTAAATGCACACATAAACTTTTACTACTTTATTTGTAAATACTACCAAATTATATACATACACAATTAGGTTAGCTAATTCCCTTTCCCCCCAATTGTTATATTTTTTAAATTCTTATTTTATGGGAAAGAATATATAGTACACATTTTAATAGAAGTGACAATAAGAGCATGGTTGTCTTGTTCATGACCTAAGAGAAAAATGTTAAATATTTCACTATTAAGTATGAAGCTAACTATGGTTTTTTGGTAAATATCTTTTACCAATTGAGTAATCATAGTTCCCTTCCACTGCAATTTGTGGGAAGTTTTTCTTTTTTTTATCATTATTGAATTTTGAATATTGTCAATGATTTTTCTACATAAAATAATATCATTACATTTTTATTCTTTATTCTGTTAATGTGGTTACTTTCCTAATATTAAACAACCCTGCTTTCTTGAAATTACTCTTCATCGTCATAATACATTATATATTTTATACATTAATTTATTTATTCAAGGGTTTTGATTACATGTCATGAGAGATATAGCCTGTAATTTCCCTTTTTTACATTGTCCTTGTCAGGTTTCGGTATCAGATTTATTCAGTCCTCATTAAAATCATTGGAAAGTATTTCCTCTTTTTATATACCAATAAGGTTTTTTAAAAATATATTTTATTGATTATGCTATTACTGTTGTCCCAGTTTTTCCACATTTGCCCTCCTCTACCCGGTACCCACCATTCCCTCTAGCATTCCCCCTCCTTAGTTCATGTCCATGGGTCATACATAAGTTCTTTGGCTACTGCATTTCCTATACTGTTCTTTTTTTTTTTTTTTAAGATTTTATTTATTTTATTTTTAGACAGTGGGGGAAGGGATGGAGAAAGAGAGGGAAGGAAACTTCAATGTGTGGTTGCCTCTAATGTGCCCCCTACTGGGTACCCGGCCCATAACCCAGGCATGTGTCCTGACTGGGGAATCGAACCAGTGACCCTTCGGTTCACAGGCTGATGCTCAATCCACTGAGCTACACCAGCCAGGGCTCCTATACTGTTCTTAACATCTCCCTGCCTATTTGTACCTACCTGAACTGTATCCTCCATTCTCCCTCTTCCCCCTCTCAACTGATAACCCTCTAAAAGATCTCCACATCTATGATTCTGCTCCTGTTCTGCATGTTTGCTTAGTTTATTTTTTAGATTCAGTTGTCGATAGTCATGAATTTATTGCCATTTTAATATTCATAAAATATTCTTTTTCCTAAATACATCTTTTTAACACTTCATATAATAATGGTTTGGTGATGAACTCCTTTAGCTTTACCTTGTCTGGGAAGCACTTTATTTGCCCTTCCATTCCAAATGGTAGTTTTGTCAGATAGCATAATCTAGGTTGTAGGTCCCTGCTTTTCATTACTCTGAATACTTTTTAAAAAAAGATTTTATTTATTTATTTAGAGATAGGGGAAGGGAGGGACAAAGAGAGGGAGAGAAACATCAATGTGTGGTTGCCTCTCACAGGTCCCCTACTGGGGACCCGGCCTGCAACCCAGGCATATGCACTGACCTGGAATTGAACCAGCGACCCTTTGATCCACAAGCCAGAACTCAATCCACTGAGCCACACAAGCCAGGGCTTTTTTCTTTTTTTTTTCAAATTTTTGTAATAATTGCATTTATTTCTATTTATTTATAGTCTCTTCTAGCCACAGAGTTTCTTTTGAGAATTCATCTGACAGTCTTTGTAGATGTAGTTACCTTCATAGGTAACTATCTGGTTTTCCCTTGCTGCGTTTAAAATTCTTTATCTTTAACCTTTGGCATTTTAATTATGATGAGTCTTGGTATGGTCTTCTTTGTGTCTACCTTGTTTGGGACTCTGTGTTTCCTGGATTTGTATGTCTATTTCCTTCACCAAATTAGGGAATTTTTCTTTCATTATTTTTTCAAATAAGTTTTCAACTCCTTGATCTTTCTCTTCTCCTTCTGGCCCCTCTATGATTTGAATGTTGATCCATTTGAAGTTGCCCCAGTGGCTCATTAGCCTATCCTTGTTTTTTGGATTCTTTTTCTTTCTTGTTGTCCTGATTGGTTGTTTTTTGCTTCCCTATGTTTCAAATCATTGATTTGATTCTCGGTTTCATCCACTCCACTGCTGATTCCCTGTACATTTGTCTTTATTTCACTTAGTGTACCTTCATTTCTTCTGGGTCCTTTTTTGCTGTTGAAGTACCCAATGAATTCCTTAAGCATCCTAATAACCAGTGCTTTGAACCCTGTGTTTGATAGATTGCTTATCTCCATTTTGTTTAGTTCTTTTTCTGGAGTTTTATTCCTCTTTCATTTGGGCCATGTTTCTTTGTCTCCTCATTTTGTAGCCTCCCTGTGTTTGTTTCTGTGTGTTAGGAGAGCCGCTTTGACTCCTTATCTAAGTAGTGTGACCTATTGTAGAAAAGTGCACCCATAAAAGTTAAATGGAGTAGAACCTTAGGTAATTGCCAGGGCAGGGCAACCCTTGTGAACCAAGTTGATGGAGTCTCAGATGTGGTGTCACGGCTCTGTGACTCTATGTGGGGAGGGCTCAGAAAATGGATATTGGCCACAGCCTAGACTCTGGAATTTGTCTGGGAGGAAGCTGTCTCCCAGCACTTGCCATGATGTCAGGCACTTCATTTTCTCCCTATATGCCACTGGTACCTTTCTAGCTGCTTCCCTGGTGCTGGAGCCCAGAGGGAATGCACCTGAGTAAGCCCCAAGTCCATTGCTGGCCCTTTAAGAGGAGATGCCTGAGAATTCCGCAGTAGCTTCTACCACTTCAACCCAGCTGGTTTGTATAGCCAGAAGTTATGGGGACTTATATTCCTGGCACTGGAACCCTGGGATGTGTGGTCTATTATGGGGCAGTGTTCCCTTGCTCTTGAGGTACCCGTCTCAATTTTTATCCACGATGTGTGTGTAGAACCACCTGTTCCACACCTCCACTACCCCTACCCGTCTGGATGAATGTGTCTTGTTTAATTCCTTAGTTGTCAGAATTCCATACAGCTCTATTTTCAGATGATTTGGGTGAATATTGTTTTGTAATTTAGTTGTATATTTTACTGTGGTTGTGCGATGAGGCAAGCCATGTTTGCCTACCAATAAGTTTTTTTAAATTTGTATTATTTCTTCCTAATATGTTTAGAAGAACTCAACAGTAGTGGCTGGTATTTTATTTTTTGTGAATATTTTAATATTCAGTTTCTTCAATAGATACAGGACTTTTCAGACACTATTGTTTATGTTGCTTTTGGTAAATCATCTTTTTTTAAAATCCTCATCTGAGGATATATTTATTGATTTTAGAAAGAGAGGAAGTGGGGAGAGAGAGAGAAAGAGAGAGAGAAATATCAATGTGAGAGATAAATATCGATCAGTTACCTCCCATATGTGCCCCTACTGGGGATCAAACCTGCAACCTAGGTATGTGCCCTGACCAGGAATCGAACCACAACCTTTTGGTGTATGGGTTGACACTCCAATCAACTGAGCTACCTGGCCAGGGCTTGGTAAATTGTCTTAAGGAATGCTTCCTGTTGTTTATCCTTTGTTCCTTCTGTGTTTGTTGTATAGTATTCTCAGTTCCAGTTTCCAGAATTCCCATCCTCATTCAATTATCAATGACAGAGCTAGTTAATTATTGACATAAATATTTTTAAAGCTGTTAGGTAAGTTTAGCAACTATAAATAAATGATATATTTGATAGATTTCCATATCTTTCTCATAACCAATCAACTTAGCCAATAATCAATATAAAAGTTTTTGTATTTTGTGCTTTTTATAAAAGCTTTTTATTTCTATAAATTTTGTTAGTGAAGCCTCATTAACTGAGATGAGAGAGCGAGTGAAAAATTTGAAATGACTGCGGACTCTTTTCTGCATGTTACTCCATTCATTGCAGTATAGTCACCAATTGTTTATCTACACCCCACCTCAATAAGTCATCAATGTATCATAATGTGGATATACATTATAATAAAAATGAATTTTTCATAACTTCATTATGTTGAAGCATCCTAATATACTGTGAAAAATGAAGTAAACATCTAGCTTTTGATAGCTTACACCTAAAATACATTTTTCTTATTATTTTCTTCTTTATATGGTTATATATTTTTAAGTAGTTCTGAAGACACTTCAATATATGGGTACTAAGATGTTAGTAAATATACTTCCATTTTGAGAAATATGAAATTCATTACAATAGAGGTCAACAAAGCTTATATAAAACACACATACTGTTTAAACATTTTAGAAAGATATTGGGAATGATCCATGTTATTTGTGAAATGGCAATACTACACTGAACATTTAGAGATTTTGACTTTTATTTCTTTATTATGTCTTAGATAGCTTTTACCTATTACCAACATTTAAAATTGTACCAAAATTTTACTTTTTGAAACTAATCTTACAAATACTCTATCATCTTTTTGTCTAATCAACCAAAGAAATATTTTTTTTATTTACATGTAAAGAAATAAGGTTTCTATTTTTCACCAGTCTATACAGTGGATGAAAAATCAGGCAAATAAAAATTGTCTCCCTATTTGTGTTTGTTGGTTTATTGGTGTTTTCACTCTCTTGCTTTGTTTTGAGTACTTTGCGGGGGGGGGCGGTGTAGGGAGTTACTGGAGGGGTTAGTGATGAATCAAACAGAGGGCAAACATGCTCAGACAAGGACAGTCTTCCACAAATATAAGTTGAAGATTCTGTGATACACATTACATCTTGATAAGAGTCACTAGTGCTTAACAACCAGATATCAAGCTGCCTCTCATACATGTTAATACTTCCCACCTCTCCGCATGGAGAGGTTTCTGTTCAATGCTTATTGGCACAACAAATTCTTTCTTCTTACTGGCAAATATCCCTTTGGTGTCCTCTCTCTAGACCTCGGTTCCCTCGTTACCCATAATTTTAACTTGTAAAGCATTTATTTTCTCACACCAGTGAGTGTTAATTTGTACCTAACACCCAAGAAAATAGACCTATAAGCACTTAATACAGAGGTACATGTATATAACCAGCTCTCCATGGAGGTATCTGCTTGGTAGTCTAATGGAAGAGAACTTTTCTCAAATATACTGTAGCATTGAAGTTTCATCGTTTAGGTATTCACTTTTTTGGGTTCTCGGTATTAAAATCCATATATTTTTCACTAGGTAGGGTCACACCTGTGGACGAAAAAGTGGCCACATACTAACACTTGCAAGTTCAGAGGAGGCCAGCAAGATCGACTCTATAACCCCAAGGCTAAAAGCAGGTCATGGTGGGTAGTCATGTGATTGGTCTGTAGCTTCCTTGACAAAGTTTCAGTCTTTATCTTAAGTGAGTCTGTCTATTGTCTTTTTACATCTAAGATAACATGCCTTTAAAGGTCAGAGTAACCCCCTTTTCCAGACCCCTCATGGCACATCCACCACACCAAAGCCTGAGACCACCACAGAACCCCTCCTTGCCATCTTGTTCTGTGCATACCATTTCTATGTGCTGTAAATGTTAATTATTAACTATCCGGTACCCACCAACACAAAAGAAGGATGTCTCTGTTTTACTTTTATTCAACCTCAGAGATTTCCCTTTTTGCTTCCTCCGGCCTGTTTATTCTACTATCAGTGGATTTCATGTAACTCTCCTAAGGCTCTTCCTTTCATTGTTCTATATAAAATAAGCTGTAAAACTGGCATTCTCTGCAGCATTTTCTTAATCTGTTGAAATTTTGCTTCCCAGCAACTGTCAGCAGTTTGGTACAAAAATTGTCTACAAGTTGGCATGTTTCTTACATAGACATATCTTCAACTGCTGGCTGCTTACCTTGTAGGGAAGAATCATTTTGAAAACTAGTCTCAGCATCGGTGGGGAAAAATAACAACTGCCAACATTAGAAAAGATATCAGAATAATGGAAGGAGGGTCTGGCATGAAGACTAGTGCTAGTCACTTGGAATTTTAAAAGTTATATTAAGTAAAAATCATGTGGAGGAAGTGTTATCATATTTTACATAGGCTCAGATGTTTAAAATTATTAGATCTATGAAATTATTATATCTGTAAAATTTAATTATAAGAATGATTATTAGTTAGAGATACTCTGTCTTGAGCAATTTTCTCTCAATCTTCCAACTCAGGAAAAGGGATATATACAAAAAATAAAGTAAATGAAATAACTTTTTAAAATACCTCACTGCCATCCTTTTGTGTTAGCTATATTTTGGTCATCAATTTCTATGCTCATCTAAAATTGTGGGACCAAATTTTGAGAATCACTGTTTTGAACAACTTGACTCTCCTCTACCTTTTCTTCAAATTACATTTGCCTCCTTTTCTGAAGTTTTATTTGGTCAACTTGAGTGAAACGTTTCCCCTCTTCTGAACTGATGTACTATTCTGATACATGGGATATATGTTTGTATTATCTGTTATTATTCTGAGTCATAGAAATTTTCCATTTGAATAATCAATTTTATTCAAAACATTGGCAATTTTACACAGTTCAAGTTAACACTTGTCAACCAGTTTGTGTGTGTTTTCAAATGTGTGATTCATTTAATTCCCTCATGTACTCATTGTATACAAAAGTTTATATAAAATTCACCTAACTAATAAAAACCTAAGAAAAAGGAATGTAACATTATTTGTTTTTAATAAAGAAGAACACAAAAAAAATTTGTTGAAGGAATGAACGAGCAAATGAAAGTAGCCACACAGAAGGGGCAAATCCTGTTATTGCATTAACACTAGTAACATTTCCTCCCCAGGGCTTTTTATATAAAACATAAGAAAGAAAAAGTGATATAAACTTCTTTTAATATATGATAGATTTTTTTAATCCAGAAGCATAGACATTAATTCATTTATTTATTCATTCAATAGTATGTGCTTTGTACCTATTATTTTTCGATATCATACTAGGTATGAAAGACAAATATGATATCAAATATTTATCGAGTTCTTATATACCAGATCTCATTCTAAATGTTTTACACATTTTAATTCATTTTGTGCTCACAAGAAACCTATGAACTATAATCTACAGCTAACGAATGGTGAAAATGAGATTCAGGGAAGTAATATGCTCAAGGGTACACAGTTCATAAACGGTAGAGATGAGCTTCAAGCAATGCAATCTAGCTCCAAAATCCTTTCCCTTAGCCACTGTCTAGTACTCTTTCTCAACATAAAATCCAGATACAGCATCCACTAAACTCTGAGGACAAAAATAATTTCTGTTGCTTTTATCTCTGCATCCCGATCACCCAAATCAATGCCTGGTACATTTTTTGCACAGAGTAGCCGTTGTTGAATAAGTGAGTGACTGCTCAAGAAGAATCCCTCTAGAGAAGTGATATGCTGAGATAGAATCTGTAACTGAGACTTGAAAAGAAGTATTGTGGAAGGCTTCAAGATGCAGGACCTAATCTTGCCTGATAGAATTAGGACAGGTTTTATGAGTAACATGTGAACAGCATTTAGAAGATATTAGCCATAGAGTATTCCTGGCATGGAAAACAGCATTTGCAAAAGCTCTGAGCACTGAACTGAGTTAGGTAGTACTGAGACAGACAGACAGAGATGAGAAAACTGGTAAGTTCATTTGGGATGCCACTATGAAGGGGAATGTATCTCAGTCGCAGGACCTTGCATTAAATTCTACAGGCAATGGGAAAACAGTGGGCTTGCTTTCTTCTTTTTTCTCAGGCTGTTTAAGTCTACCTTCTAAAAGTGTATGAATTTATTAGAGTTTTGCTTTTTGTTGTTGTTTCCATTCTATTTGCTCCCAATAATATTTCAGCTAGATTTAGTGAAATATCAGCTATTAAAACAATAAATTTCAGTAGTTAAAACTGTGTAGCAAAGTATTAAACTAAGCAGCCACAAGGTCAGGAAGAATAACCAGTAATTTAACTGCTGGAATGAAAAGAAACTTTCAGAGGAAAATAACAGAATACACAGTTTCTACAAATTTTGCTCACAATGTCTAACATGTAATACAAGCTACTACTAAACTTCAAAGAAGTAGGAGCATATGACTCATCATCAAGACGTCAGAAAAAAAAAACCAACCTATTCAATAGAAACACCCACGAGGTGGCCCAGATATTGGGAATAATAGACAAGGGCTTTAAAGAAGCTGTTACAGAATATGTTCCATGGCGTTAATGGCAGATTGGAGACAATAGAAATGTGTCAGTGAACTCGAACATACATCAGTTGAAATAATCCAATGTGAAGATAGAGAAAAACATGTAAAAATAATAAGCGGACATTTAGTGAACTGTGATAAAAAAAATTTAAAAAGTGGTCTAGCATACTCGTGATGGAGTTCTAGAAAAAGAAGAGAGAATAGAGCAAAAAATATTTGGAGGGCTTTTTTTACAAATTTGATGAATGACAAGAAATTCAGTTAATTCCACACAGGATAATTGCAAAGAAAGTACACTGAGGGACAGCATAACCATACCACAAATGAAGAGAAAAGACAAATAGTGTCTTAAGTAGCAAGACAGAGAAAATAGATGCATTGCGTTCAGGGTAACAGCAATATGAATTAAGTGCACTGCTTTTTCACTAGGAAAAAATAAATAAAATGGAATGACAGCTTTAATGTATTAAAATATATCAGAATTCTATGTCCTGCAAAAGTATTCTTTAACAATAAAGATAAAATAAAGGGTATTCTTTAGATATGCCAAAACTGAGATAATTTATCCCAGAGATATGCATTTCAAGAAATGTTGAAGACAGATGATAAAATGCAATTGGGCAGGCTGTTTTGTTCCTTTATGTATTCTCCCCTTTGCACATCACAATACCTTCTACAAGGTGAGCAAGTGCTCAATTAATTTTTTTAAAAAATCTATGTTTGTAATTTTAATTTTAATTACAAACATAGATCAATGTTAATGCATATTAACATTAAAATATACTTTGGAACAAATTATCTGAACCATCAATACCTCACTCTCCAACTTTTGCAGTTTTTGTTTACCTGGTTCTGTTCAGTTTTTCCTGGCAAATGAAGATTCTGACAAAAGATTACCTATACTCTCCAGAAACTGAACTAAAATTTGGTCAATATTTAGAGAGAGAAGGAGACTGTAACCATACAGAAATTTTGAATAACCAACTCTTTCCTTGAGGGAGTTTCATTTTTTTACTGTCTGAAGTGCCCAAGTAATTGCCTTTTTTTGGCGGGGGGGACCTTAAACATTATCATGGCTTAACATATAACGAGGTCTGCCTGGGAAAAGTCCAGTCATTGTTGATATAACAAGAATGGTTTGCGTGTCATCAATGTAACCTGGCAGGCAAGGAGAGTGGACTGGAATGCGCATTTGTGAATAATGATGACTTCACTATATGAGTCAGTGAGGGCAGTAGATGCCTTTGAGTGAGCATGTGTACTGTGTTGCCCGTCACATTAAAAATTTCTGACCTAATAGAGCAACGAATCTGCATCAAATTTTGCATTGTAGAACATAACTCTTCAGAAACTATTTGGATGATTCAGAAGGCCTGTGGGCAGCTATGGGCAACTGGTGATTGACAGCTTCATCACTACAGTTCATCTGCTCATGCATCACGTCTCGTGCAGAGCTGCTTTTGCAAAACATCAAATCGCCCAGATGACTCAGTCCCCCTATAATACAGATTTGGCATCCTACAACTTCTGGCTTTTCCCAAAACTAAAATCACCTTTGAGAGGGAAGAGATTTCAGATCATTGATGAGATTCAGGAAAATGAAACAGGGCAGGTGATGGCGATTGGGAGAACTGTGTGAGGTCAGAAGGTGCCAACAATGATGCTGAAGCATCATTGTCCTATGTACAATGTTTCTTGTATCTTGTATCTTGTTCAATAAATGTCTCTATGTTTCATATTACATGGCTGGATACCTTCTGAACAGACCTTATATTTAACTATTGCTACCTTTGTTTTCCAGACACGATATAATTTTAAAAATATCAACATGCACTTTTCTGGGATATGCTTTAAACTATGGCCTGCAAGAAAGAATTGTTAGAAATATTCTGGGCCTGTGGGTTTTTTTGTTGTTATTTTCATGTTTTGTTTTTTGGGTTTTTTTTGCAATGACGAAAATCTATTTTAGTCCCAAATATTCTATTCTGTATTTTAATTGTCTTAATTTCTAGGACTAGAATGCAAACTCCTTGTGAACAGGATGGAATTTGGTTCTTTTGGAACCCTTTGGTACTGTGTTTTCTAACTAATAGTTGCTCATCTACTGGGGAATGAAAGAAAGAATTAATAAATTTTATAAATAATAGTCATTATTTTGGCAGATAATTTTTTAAGTTCCAGTTTTTCCAAAATTGGTATTAAAGAAGCTGGATTGTTTGCCACACATGCTACTGTATTTTGCCATGTATAGTGCATGTTTTATTGCCCAAATTTTTGAGGGAAAAATAAGGTTGTGCATTATAAAGGAGTATAATGATTACATACCATGGGCATAATAATGGGTATAATAATCCCGTGTATAATGAGCACAAAATGTAGGTGCACATTATACACAGCAAAATATGGTAATTATCTGTGTGGTGTTGACCTCATTGCCAATCACCACCAGGGTATATATACTTTTTCTGTTTAGTCTTTCCTTTACTCACCACATTCCATTAAAACTTAATTTATCAAGGTCACAATGATTTCACCTTACTACATACATTGATTTTATTTTTATCCTCCTCATATTCCAATTCTTACTACCAACGTTGCCTAACCTGATACTGAAACTCTCTACATCTAGTTGTCTCTGATACCACATATCTCATTTTCCTCCTAGCTCATCAGTTTCTAGGTGTGTAATTTTATTATATAATTTTTTGGTCTTTTGTTGAAATAACAGTTGTATTTTTTATAATACATTGATGATATTTCTTAATATTAATGTTTCTTAATATTAATGTATTTCTTAATTCCCATGAATAACTATGCAGTTGAATAGAATTACTAGTTTATCATGATTTTTAATCAGTTCCAGAGGATATATAATCCTACATGTTCATAAGCATATGTGCATAAAGTTAGATCTCTAATATGCTTTGATCTCAGGAGTATGTTAACTTTAAAATGATAGGAAAAAACAGTCCATTTTTCTATTTTGTGGTAGTCTATATAACATAGTTGCATCTGTATTTATGACCATTAAAGAATTCTTTAATGAATTAAATAAATTCTTTAATAAGTTGAGCAATTTATTTTAATTTTCTTCATGGTTATTAGTTTATTCAGAATGTACATTTTTACTTCTAGAGTCAATGTTGATAATTTTTCAGAAAATTTCTTATTTCAATAATATTTTCAAATTTATTATTAGGTCTATGAAGAGTAGTCTTTCAAAACTAATTAATATTTCAATTGAATCTCCTGTTTTAGGCCTAAGATTTTTAATTTCATTTGTCAGAAAGTTTATATTTTATTTTATCAAACACATACCCCCACATCCCCACAATCCACATGCATTAAAAAAAACAAAATAGAAACAATTTTTGGACTTACTCATGAGTTATGCTTCTCGTAAAAATTTATAAATATCAATTTTCAAATTCGATCCCATTTACTTCCATTCTGATACATTCCGTAAACTGTTTCTATCCCTTCTGTAGTCTTTATTTGAATAATTATTAATTTCTTCTTTCTTTTTAAAATAATGACTCTGTCTCTCCCCACCCTGCCTTTCATATATGCTGATCCTTAGTAAACAACTTATACTTCAGACTTGGTCTAATTGTCTACCTTCAGACAACCTAATTTAAAACAATATTTCTTTCTGCTTATATTGCTCTTTGCCCAGACTAGTTCAAATGTATTTTTTGAACCAAGTATTGACCCTCTATTTATTGATATTAAATGTAACTTTTAAAATATTGAGCCATAAAACATTGAATTTTTCAGGATTATTTTGGGTATGATTTTACCCTCCTATGTGTTTGCTTCACCCAGGTTGTATCATCTTAACATATTCCAGTAGAAAATAAATACAAAAGGAGCACCAAACCCAAGTCTTAGTTTAATGGATGGGCACATTCATATATCTATCATGCCAGTTATATTATAGGATATTACCAGCAGTTCAGAAGTTGTTCGAGCCACTAACTCTACCCTCTTCCATAAAAGTAACTTTTCCTAGCTCTACCATCATAGATTAATTTTGATTTTGTTTTAATACTTTTATATACATTAAATGTTATCATTGATGTTCATTTGTGTTTCTGGAGTCATTCCCTGAAAGTTGTGTTTGTGGGATTAATAAATATTATTGTGTAGAGCAGTAAATAACGATAACAATAATACCCTTTGATGTGTGCCACCTTTCCTGAAGCATACATTTGGTTGTATCCCACAAGGATATTCTCATTTTTCTTTGCTCTATCTAAGAATTTTATTAATGGAAATTTTGTTTTCTATTTTAATAAATAGTTACTTTGGGGATTTTTTTTAATTAAGGTTTTAAATTCTTACTCCAAGTAAGGCTCTTCTTGAGAAAGATTATTTCCTATTAATGTCTGATACTTGCCCATCAGAATGCCCATCTTCCCTGACACTCTGCGACCAGTTTCTCCTACAAGTTCCACCAGTCTCGTATGCTTTTGTTACATGTACATATAGTTTCCAAAATTTCCATGATTTCCAGTTTTGTGGAATATATAGTATGTGAATTTCCCCTTTCCTTCCTCACTCCTCTTGCTTCTTTGTATGGTTTCTAGAACAATGAGAAGATATGTAATAAGCTAGTGGTCCTTTTTTGGGAGACTGAATTTATAAAATATTTACTGTGACTTAATAAATCTTCTATGGCAGAAAGGATCTTTTCTCTCCACTAAAGACTCTGATCACTGAATATTTAAATATACTTTTTATAGTATCTCATCACTACTAAAGTTAATGTTAAATTAAACTTTTTCATCAACTAATCTAACTTTAAGTTAATTAATGTTCAGGCATCCTGTGTCTATTCAAAGAATGGGTGATTAACATTTTAAAATCTAAATTGACTTTATACCTAGGGAATTGTACCAACAGTGGTAGCTGGATTACAAGGTATTTTGTAGGGTAATGATAAAAATAAAACGAATCCAAAGAAAAGCACTGTGAGCTATCTATTTGAATATCTTTAGTATTTATAAAACTAAGCGAATCACTAGAATGATCTATTTTTTTATTATGGACTTATTATTCATATGACCTACTGGACTATTCTGACTTTTTTTGAGTTTGATCTAATTAATTTTATGAGTGATATGATCAAATCAAAATTGTGTCTTGGACTCCTTTAGTTTTTAAAAATAAAATGAAAGCCTATTCAATTTTTTAAATGAGGAAGGAAATTAATGTCTATTAATGTAAGCATAAAGATGCCAATAAAAATATATTATCAAGTTCCTAATTTTCATGTTTTGGTGATAAACTATAAATAATAATCAACACACGAGATCCACTCTTATCCAAGCTATATGTTAGCCTTTTACATTTAAGCTTACTATTCATCATAGCTGCATAGTCTCTCCTCCAGCTAACAAAACTGTCTCTAAAAATTCTAATGGTAGATTTATATTAATGAGGATTGACTTGTCTTATAACACTATACTGATTGTATATTTCAAGCTATCATACATCATTACCTTTAAAAATTGCCACCTCCTCTTTGGTTAATTTTGGTTACAATATTGAACTCAGCGTACTGTGTGTTTTTTCACACTCTTATTTCACAGCTTTAATTCAAAGTTCCATTGTTATTTGATTAACAGTTTATAGGTGGTATATGGAGCCTGATTCTAAGAGTAAACTGACCGCTTCTGTCAATAGCATTGCAGTTATTGTATTAATAGTTTCTAATACCTACATTAATGCATTTTTACATAGTTCACTTCTAGTTGCTCAAACCCATTTCTTTATTAATAATTGTGTTGCCTACAAAGTTTAATTCTTCTCTTCTTTCAGGTCTTACCTCATATTATCTTCCGGACAAGGTCTTTTCTGGCCATCCTATTTGAAAATATACCTCCAATGGTTCATATCATTTATTATCTTCTGATATTTTGCATTTTACTTTTTGTTTATGGTCTACCTCCCTTCTCCAGAATTTAAGCTTTATGATGTCAGGGATAATATATGCGCTTGTTCATGCTCTAGCCACTGCCACGAGAATAAATCCTGGCATGGAGTAGTTTCTCAATAAATATTTGTTGAATAAACAAAAAACAAAACCCAGAATGATAAGGACATATAAGGGAATATATATAGAAAGTGTCAGGTGTTACAGGGAGTAATGGAGATTTTTTTTGAATAAAATATTTTATCGTATTATGTAATATGGTATTTAATATTTTTAATAAGATTTGCCAACAAAAGTCAGTGTATATGAGTTTCTGTACTGCCTCATAATATATATACAGTTGTACAGAGCCATATGTGGCAGAATCTCGAGATAGGAAATAAGAATGAAGTTCTCAGTACTCTGGATTCATGTTTACAGTGAAGATAGTGCATGATGAGCCGAGCATATGCTACGAGGGGTGCGAATGTGATAGTAGCTAAAAAACTGAATCAGATATGCTTGTGATGGGTTGCCTCTCCATTTCCCCTCAGATACTATGTCTCATTCAGCCATCCTCCTTGTGACTTCTTTTCACTGCCAAGAATACTCTGCTTGTAAAATAGTAGACAGCTCTGTCTGTATTGGTTTATTTTTCCCCCTATCTTCTGGCTGGCATACATATTACTTCGGGAAATAAAGACTCCTGATAGTTGGTTTCTCAACTAGTTAAGGTGCTTTTAAGTGTCTAATGGAGCAAAGTATTTGATAACTGAGTAGGTGTGGGTACCAATAATCAAGCAGCTGGAATCAGCTCATTTTGGCACTAGTGCCTAATGTAGGATGAAGAAAGTAGCAATATGCCAGGTGGAGATAAGTCACTTAGCTGGCTGATTACATCAAATTGCTTCCACTATAATCAGCTGGGACACATTTACCAAATTGGCATTTCAGCCATTATAAAGAAGTTGAATTAATTACCTAGTTATATGGTTTAATATTACGTGTTCCAAATGTGCTTATAGTAGGCACTTAATAAAAATGTTAATTACTATATAGTGAGGGAAAAATAGAATCAAATTATAGCTGATTTTTTGTAATATTAGATGCATCTTTATATTATAACCCCGAAACACTGTCTTACTCATAAACTCTATTTGTTATCAATGAATGTTTTTGATTAGCCTAAATTCTGTACTGAGGTATCAGTCTAGAAAATTAAGAAAAATAGACTGCAACCTATAACGTTCAGCACCTGAATTTTCTTGTGTCATTCTCCCTTTAGAGTCAACCAAAATTAGATTACGCCTTATTTTTAAATTTCCGTAGTTCTCCATTGCTAGATGTCTGCCACCCTAGGGTCGCAGTTCCGCTGTGCTGTGTCCTGCATGCATTCCTCTTCATTAAGTGGCTTTATTGGTTGGTTGTGATGAGGTTTTACACAGTCCCCTGATCCCAGAGAGTTCACTGTCTTGCCATTTTCAGATTTCATTACATTGAGAAAATGATACACAGGCACGATTAGGGCAGAATGTGCATCATTTTTCTAACCTCTGAAATTGACAACACGACAAATGGCAACAAAAATGCATTTTAAATCCTAGTGTAATGTTATTGCAAATAATGTAAATAATGAGGTTTGTGGCTGTCTTTCTCTTCTAAAAAATAATAAATGTTGAATACTACTGCCTTGATACCATAATGAAGATTTTTCATGCTTTTTGAAAGCTGTTCTCAAAACTAAGTGATTTCGTGTTTATGTAGTGGACAGTTGACTTCTTTATCCTACCACCATTATCCTACCATTTATTATCCTACCACCCATCTTATTTGGGAAGAATTTCCTTGAATCAACTGATGAAAGAACTTTATCTCCCACTACAGAGGATGAAGGATTCAAATACCACCCCTCCCTGGTTCCCTGAACACCACCTCATGATACTGGGCCAGTCAAATTCTTTATCTTCGGCCTTGAACCTGCAAAGATACAGGTGCAGGTAAAGACTTGAGAGGATGTGCTGAGAGCCTTGAAGGAGTGCCAACAATGGCATCCTTTGCATACACTTAATTGTATTCCCTGATTTCTAACCTTAGAGCACCTGCTTATTTCCTGATACTTATTCTCCATGTCTTCTATACATTTTTGAACTAATCATTATTCATTCAGGAAAATAATTTCTCCTTAAGTTCTCCAGAGTTGGTATTGTGTATGACAAAAGCTCTATTGAAGAAATTGGTATTTGGAACTAGATTGTATACAGCGGATGCTCAGAGAAATGAGGATTCTTGGATTGGTTATGATCTAAAGGCTGATGAAGGGGATGAAAACCTCCTCTCACTATAACAGGTGGAAATCTGGCAATAAACGTGTGCAAGGTATGAAGATTTCAAGACTGTAGTGCGGGGTGACTAGTTGTAATTATACTGGAAAGCTTAAAGAAAGCTGCGCTGGAAAGCTGTGCTGTTCATTATGGTACCACTAGCCCCATATAACTGAATAAACCCTTGATATCAAAGCCTTAGTGCTTAAAAAAAAAAAAAAGAATGAAAATATCTCATTAATTTTTATGCTGTTCATATGTTAAAATTATAATATATTTGGATATATTGGGTTAGATAATATATAAAAAGTATATATTTCATATGGTTCTTTTGAATTTTTAAAATATGGCTAGTAGAAAAAATTAAATTGTATAAGACTCACATTTCTGGCTCACCAGTTATGGCATTGGTTGAAAGACTGAGGACACAACAGGGATGTCTATATAGATGAGACTGGGGAGGACTCGAAATACCCTTGTTCTCCAGTCCCACTAAACTTCTCTTGCCAGATAAAGAAACCCCTTCCCATCTACTTAGAACACTATAACTTTCTTGCATGAGAATCACACAGACAAGTCAATTTCCTTCATATCCAGTGATCCATCCTTTATGGTCTCCAGACTTCCACTTAGAACTACATATCATGATTCCTACAGGCTCAACTAATTCCAGAACTTTGATATTTATGTCAGTAAATGTGTGGGAACATGAGTGAAAATAGATCCTAAGGCTGTTCAACCAAAGAGGGAGTGCTAGAGTTTGAAACTGGGCTGCAGGTATCAATGTGAGCATAGCTCCCACAGACTCCTGATTCAGCGTGTTAGCTCAACCAGCTGACATGCGTCTAATCGCTTGCTTTCCTAAAGTGACTTGTGACTAGTTACCCACATAACTTGTCCAGACCTTTCAGGGAATTGGTACAGCAAGTCCAGTTAATTGTCAGTGTCCCACAGTGGCCCTGCAGTCTGGAGAGTGTACTGCAGTCAGAAAGCTGGTGGAGCTCTGACCAAAGTTAGCCTCTTCGATGACCCATTGGAAGCCTAATTCGTAGTGACTTTATTTCATGATTCCTGAATTTATTCTGTAAATTCCGTTTCTGCTGAAGTTAACCAGAGTTCATTTCTATTACTCGCAATAGAGGGCTCTCATTGGTTGATATATATTTAGGAAGCTAAGTAATGTCTTCCATTTATTGGAAAGGTACTCATCTTAATTAGAATATGCCTATTTTTAATTCAGGTTTTGAAACTAAATAAGTGTGTGACTTTGAGCACCTATATACTCTTTACTTATTACATTAGGGTATTTGACTATCATTTGGATTGATTATTTATATCATAACTATACCTACATACAGTAAGTGCCTCCAAACTAAATTTATATTTAAACCAGTAGTTTGACAGTTCCCAGTCCACATATTATGTGTCAACAGAAGAAGAATTATTGACAAATTTTGCTCTGCACCTGAGGTGTTTTTTTTTTTAATTTTACTGCTTAGTGGTATATCCACCAAAGTTCTAAAACATAAAACTACATCCGCTAGTTTAATCTCTTGAAAAAGTGCTTACTCCTATTTTCTTTAAACCATGTGGCTATAACTTTTGATTGTTAATTTACAACTATTACAACTAAGCCAACCTCTTTCGTCTATAACATAGCATAATCTCCAGGCCAAAGAGGCCTATAAATAGAATTATTTTATAAATATATCGCCACTGCATTTAGCACCATGAAGTTTAATAGGGTGCTATGAGAGCACCACATAACGAGACACCTGGCAGATAACTGCCTCTGAGAGAAGCAATGTATTTTTCAGAGGTGTGTTAGAGATGGGATCTGGACCACATTAAATCTGGCAGCTGATGGGCACAGGGCTGCTCTCCAGCTAATGTCTTTAAAGCAGATCAAACTGAAGTGCAGGATAAAGTGTGGTGTGCCAGCCAGTTGATATCAGAATGCTTCATTAACCCTTGTTTCTTCTTGGAGTTCTGGAGCCTGAAACCTCAACGGGCTTGGATCCAGGTTTCCTTCCCTCACCAGCCCAAAGTAAATGTTCATGTCACTTGAGAAAGATATTAATGAAAAAGCAAATTATTGTCTTCTGGTTGCTTCAAATATAAAGATATCTGCAAAACCCTGCCTTACACTCATGCAACCTTTTCTTCTCCTCATTAGTTCCATTTTCTTTTAAACTAAGGGAATAAAAATTCCACTGCGGAAAATCAACTCAAAATTTTCCTTGAGAAGCAGGTCTCCTAAAAATCCACTGTCCACAAAACAGGAAGTAGATTTTCTTTTAGGCTAGTGACCGCTTTTTCTTTGCCACTTCATTTTAATTTAAGTCCTGAGCATGAGTTTATTTTCACAGAGATATTTATAGAGAAGAAAGAAAAACAAGATTAGATCTGAATTTCTCCAATGCCTTCAAGATATCAGGAGTCTCTCTATGGAACATGAATGCATTTCCCTCCCAGTGCCAGCTTCCCAAACGAGAGAGCCTGGTGGCTAAGGGCCAGGCTCTGGAGACAGTAGGCTTGGTTAGTATTTATATTGTCACCTATATGGGAAAATCACTTAATCATCTAGGCCTCAACTTTCCAGTCTGTAAAATGTGGAAAATAATCAGATTCTGGTGATGGGTGGATGAACTACAAAGGGGGAGCACCCCAAAACCTGGACTTATCTTCTGGAGGGCAGGCCTCTTGTAGCAGAGGCTTCCGCAGCGAGGTGAGTGTTCTAGGAACCCATCTGTATCAATATACCAGCTGGCATTATTGTGATAGACTGTGTTCCACTTCAGTGAATTTTTCTGAAGGCTCTTTCAACTCATTTGCGCATTTCATGATGGGTGATTTACGAGCGCACCTGCCCACACCGCAGCGGAGCGCTCAGCAGCTTCTGACTACAAATGGCATGACCCTTCTGCCCCACTCTCCCTGTTCGCCCAATCTCACCCCGAGTGACATTTTTTTGTCTCCCAGATAAAAAGTCCTCAAAGGGAAGTGTTTTGCCCATGTGGAAGAGGTGAAACAAAAAACTGCAGAAGCACTAAAAGGCATCAAAATCAACGAGTTCAAAAACTGCTTTGAGCAGCAGAAAAAACACCTCAGTAGATGTATTGCATCAAATGGAGGGTGCTTTGAAGGTAACTAAAGTTCAAACATGTAAGAATAAATACACAATTTTTAATAAATAAATTCCGGGAGGAGAGTTTGGGTCCCCCGCGTACATTTGTGGAACGCCTGGCACAGCGCCTGGCCAATATGTGCTCAATAAATGTCAGCTATTAACATAGCCACCATCACATTTCTAATAAGTAGCAAATACCAGAAAAACAGTGGGCACTGGAGGCCCCAGGAAGACCAGAAAGGAAGAATATTCATGTCATCAGGCAGCCTCTGAAAACACTCTAATCTATACAAAACCTACGCTCACCTACATTATTCCTTTTAACCAATTTTATTGACTATTTATCTTTAGATTGACCTTTATTTATTGTATTACAAAGCAGCACATTGCAATGTTTAAGAATAAAGTCACTGGAGTTCAGAATACCTGAAATCAAATGCAATGTTTATCATTTTTGATCTATGCAATGTCAGGCAAGTCACCTATCTGAGCTTCTGTTTTTACATCTTTAAAATACGTGTAATAGACTTCTGGTCAAGATGGCAGTGTAGGTAAACATGGCTCACCTCCTCATACAGCCACATCAAAATTGCAACTAAACTACAGAACAACCATTATTCAGAACCACCAGAAATAGAGCTGAATGGAAATCCTACAACTACAGAATTAAAGAAGAAATCACATCGAGACTGGAAGGAGGTGTGGAGACAAAGACTGGACTGGTCCCTCACCCACATGTGGTGGATAAAACCAGGGAGGGATTCTCAGGATTGAGTGGATCCTGACCCACACAACACACTCCACATCCAGGGTTACAACACCACGGAGATAATTTTCCATAACTTCTGGCTGTAAAAACCAGAGGTGATTGAGGCTGTGAAAGAAACTTCTCAAGCTCCAGGCAGTTCCTCTTAAAGGGCCGCACACAGGCTTACTCAGACTCACTCTGAGCTCCAGCATGGAGGCAGCAGATCGAAAGACACCAGAGGCATACGAGGAGGAACTTAAGTGTCTGGCATCAAGTTGAGAGCTAGGGGACAGCTTTCTCCCAGACAGAAGTCCTGGCAGAAGCCATTGTACCTTTTCTGAGCCCTCCTCCCACAGAGCCAGGGAGCCAGTAGGTGAGCGCCATACGTGAGACTCCATCACCCTGGCTCATACTGTTTGCCCCACCCTAGTGATTCCCTGAGGATCCACCCCACCCAAACTTCTGAGCTCACCCACACTGTTTCCAGTGGCTTTTCCATAGGAACGTCTCGTTTGGCTCATGCTTCTGATTTTCCTAAATTCTCTCAAACAGGCAGCATCTGGCTTCAATGAGCCCCATACCTCTCACTAAGTTGCCCCAGGCCTGGCACTAGCAGCAGCTGGCCTTGATTCACAGCTTGGACTCTCTTGGGTACCTCCAAACCCAGCACAAGTAGCAGCCAACTACAGATTGTTTTGTAGCTTATGCGAGGGCCCTCAGAGGTGGATTTAACGGTAGGCGCACTGGGTGCACACCTGAGCCCCAACTTCTAAAGGCATGCATTTTTATTTTCCCTGTCTCTCTCTTTTTTTTAAGAGGCCCAATATTTTCTTCTGTGCCTAGGGCCTCAGTTGACCTTAATCTGCCTCTGGTGGCCCTGGTCAGAACACAGGCAGTGGCTGATCTTTGTGGGTACCTCCTGGGAGACCCCAGAGCCTATACACCCAGTGGACAGCTATAGACCATGTTGGAACACCACCACCCAACCACCTCCATAAGCAACATACTCAAGGGATAGATTCAGCAGGCAACAGAGCCCTGCTGAAGCAAGTCCTGCTCTGTGGAGTGGGCCTCTGCACAGCTGATCCTCTACAGCGGCCAGAGGTTGGCAGTCAGTAGTCATAGCCCATCATTGCAACTAATCAGCCGGCGTAAATCCTTCCCATTGACCTGCCAACAGCAATCAAGGCTCAACTACAAGAGGAGGGTATACACAGCTCAAACAGTGGGCACACCTCAAGTATCTAGCTTGGGTGATAGGGGAGGCTGTGCCACTGGACCCTATAGGACACTTACTATATTAGACCAGTCTTCAGAGACAAGGAGTCATAGTAGCTCTACCTAATACATAGAAGTAAACACAGGGAGGCTGCCAAAATGAGAGGACAAAGAAATATTGCTCAAATAAAAGAACAGAACAAAACTCCAGAAAAAAAAACTAAACAAAATGGAGACAAACAATCTACTAGATGCAGAGTTCAAAACACTAATTATAAGAATGATCATTGAAATTAGGGAGAACTTCAAAAGCACAAAAGAAGTTATAGAAACCACAAAAAAGAACCAGTCAGAAATGAAGGATATGTTACCCAAAATTAAGAACAATTTACAGGGAATCAACAGTAGAGTGGATGAAGCTGAGAACCAAACCAGTGATTTAGGATTTAAGGAAGCAAAAATCACCCAACCAGAATGACAGGAGAAAAAAGAATCCAAAAAAATGAAGGTAGCATAAGGAACCTTTGGGAAAAGTACAAGCATACCACATTCACATCATGGTGGTGCCTGAAGGAAAAGAGAGCAAGAAATTGAAAACTTATTTGAAAAAATAATGACATAAACTTCCCTAACTTCATGAAGGAAATAGACATACAAGTCTAGGAAGTGCAGAGAATCTCAAACAACATGAACCCAAAGAGGCCCACACCAAGACACATCATAATTAAAATGCCAAAGGTTAAAGACAAAGGGAGAATCTTAAAAGCAGCAAGAGAAAAGCAATTGGTTACCTACAAGGGTGCTCCCCTAAGATTGTCAGCTTATTTCTTAAAAGAAACTTTGCAGGCTAGAAGGGATTGTCAAGAAATATTCAAAGTGATGAAAAGCAAGGAAGGGGGTTAAATGGTAATGGAAAAAATACAATAAAAATTTTTAAAGAAAGAAAAGCAAGGACCTGCAACCAAGATGGCTCTACCCCATAAAACTATCATTTAGAATCAAAGGACAGATAAGGAGCTTCCCAGACAAGAAAAGGCTAAACAAGTTTATTTTCACCAAAGCAGTATTATATGAAATGTTAAAGGTTCTTCTTTAAGAAGGAGATCAAAATATAAACAATAAAGTGGCTATAAATACCTAACTATCAATAACTGACTCTGAAAAATAAAATAAACAAACAAGCAGAGCAGAAACAGAATCATAGATACAGAGATCATTTTGATGTTTGCCAGATGGGAGTGGGGATGAAAAAGGTGAACAGATTAAAAAGTGCAAATTGGTTGTTACAGAATACTCAGGGGGTGTGAAGTATAGCATAGGGTATATAGTAGCCAAAAAATACATAGGCATGACCCTGGACATGCACAACACTGTGGAATTACCTGAGGACTGGGGAAGATCTGGATGGAGGGGACAAAGGGGTCACAAACTGGGACAACTGTAATAGCGTAAATAATAAAATATAACTTAAATTTAAAAAAATAAAATAGGTGTAATAATATCACCTACCTCATAGGTTGTCCTGAGACTTAAGTGAAATAGACATGTAAAGTTCTCAGAATAGAGCCTAGCACTAAGTGAGCATTGAAGAAATGTTAGCTCAATATAATTATACTATGGACTATCATAGATTTTTTATATTCTTCTCCCTAAAATCAATAGGGTTCTCTCATTTTATTCTGTAATGCCTATTTAAGAATATTGCTCAGCGTGGTAAGAGGTGATCACATTTTTATTGACAAAGCTCAGGCTAAAATAAGCAGTGTTGCCAAATCTCAAATGTTCATGATTGATGTAAGCCATTTCATGGTATCAGTTAGAAATCAGAAAAATAAAGCAGCCACTCTCGTATTTCAAGTAGGGGGAAATTCAATAGAGTGAATTAGTGGCTAAACATATATAGGGTGAGATAAGTAGCAATCATGGAAACCACTCACTATTACTCAGTTTTATCACCAGCCATGAGAGGGTGAGGAAGTTCCAGGAATCACAGAAAACTTCCACTAATGATTTCAGCTCAACACTGCACCAGGTGAACAAGTTCAAGGGACGCAAAGGATGTGAGTCTGTTGAAGATCAAGAGTTGTCTTTACTGCATGAAGAATAATGGTCTCTGCTTCTTTCAAATGTTGTGGCCTCTATTAGTGGACCCTAAACCAGAACCTGCTGACAAAATATTCTGAGAAATATGTTTCCTAATCTTCCAGTCACTGTGACATGGGGACACCAAGAAAAGGAAATAAAGATGCATGCTTGTTGCTCTAGAAATAATATGCAACTCACTCATTCCTTTGACCATTCAGCATAGACTGTCTACCTATATTTAAATTTAAAAACAACAATAAAAATAAGAACATTCTTAAATCTAACATACTGTAATTATTTCT
The DNA here is from genome assembly GCA_004026545.1 of Mormoops blainvillei. Lineage (NCBI taxonomy): Eukaryota > Metazoa > Chordata > Mammalia > Chiroptera > Mormoopidae > Mormoops > Mormoops blainvillei. The sequence goes on from PVJD01006349.1 coordinate 87,154, forward strand.
TATACAAATACAGGTGTGATCACTCTCTCCCTATGAAAGTATAATTACAAATTCCATTAGTTACTCTACCCAAATCAGGATGATGTCACTTATCTTTCTAGTTTGGTCACAACTTTTTCGATTAAACTTCATCCTAAACAACCAATTATAAAGTTTTTTCACCACAAAAAGACTTTATATAAAATAGCAAGAGAAAGAAAACAGGGATTTAAGTTAATACATACAAATACAAACTGAGGCAAAAGTAGGTTTACAGCTGTGAGTACATGAAACACAGTTTATCTTTGTATTATTATTTATTAATTATTGTACTATTTTCCACACAAATAACTGTAAACCTACTTTTGCCCTATCCTGTATATTTATAACCAATTAAGCAGGAAAGTCTGTCAGGATGCTATAGTGATTTCAAAACCTAGATAGGAACCAATAATTGATATCAATAACTTCCTTTTTCTGGTAACTGTTTGATATCATCTTGGTCATCGGTTGGCTTGTACTTCTTTACTTCATTTATTCCTGAATTTGATTGCTATAGTCCTCTGTAAATGCCCCCACTCCATAAATGGATGCAGCAGAGAATCTCTTTGATTTTACATGCTGGTGCACTGTTTAGCAGAGACCTTATTTTTCCTTAATAATCAAGGCCATTCACTCCAAACTCTCTAATAAATCCCTTCTTTGCCTGTTGGTTCATTGGAAATCTCAACTTCTAGTTTCATAGATGTTTTGTTTTGTCCTTTGGCAGGAGCAGTCCTCCCTCAGGAACTAGGGAGCCAAAATAGTTAGGACAAGAACTTGGACATTAGTGATAAGATGAGCCATTCTGTTTAGTTAGTGTCACGTGTTCTCATGATACCTCTAGATGACTGGGTACCGTATAAGACAGGAACAGGCTTATTGATTTTAGAAAGAGGAGAAGGGAGGGAGGAATGGAGAGAAACATACATGTGAGAGAGAAACATTGACTGCTTGCCTCTAGTGTGCACCCTGACTGGGGAGACTGAACCCACAGTCTAGGCAGGTGCCCTGACTTGCAATAGAAACTGTGATCTTTCAGTTTACAGGATGACACTCCAACCAACTGAGCCACACCAGTCAAGGCAGATTGTTCCCTTTAATAACATAAAATTTTGATACATTAGTTTGCTACCAGGTGACTGGTTGTTCCCAGGGAATGGTGTCACACTGGGGACTCAGTTTTTATCTCAGCCCTGACAAATGAGGTACATAGCAACAGTGTTCACTGGCCAGATTAACCTTGGAAAGATTATACCTACATTGCTTAACTTTTGAATAATTTCCGTCTGAACTGCCTTGGACACCTTGTTTTTGAACTTATTGAGCAAAAACTGGGGTAGTTGTTGAAAGAGATTGCTTAACATCACACACAAGCTCATCTTGTCTACTTCTTACTGAGGACCGTTTCAGCAGTGCATACCCTGTACTGAAGCAGTATATAAGTGGGATACAAATACCCTCACACTCAGTAATGACCTAAGACGTGGTCTTCTGCTGATCCCTCATTTACCTGCTTCTTGCACATTATGTAACATGCTGAGGCACCTAGGATATTTGTTGATTCTTGCCAATTAGATCCAAAGAGGATGTCATCAGTGTAGTAAACCCACTATCCTATGGGTTGGAGAAAGGAGTAAGATTCTTGTGGAGAAAAATTAAAATAACTCTGGTAGGTAAAAGAAAACTTCAACTAGTAGTATCTTTTCATAGACTTAACTTCAAAGGCTGGCTATAGGCTTTTTTATCTGTATGAATTATTGGTTTAAGAAAATTTAAAATTGGATGAAAAGGAAAATACTTTTATATCTATTAAGCAGATTTATAAAACAAAGTAGATAAATAAAAGTGATACCTAAGAATAGAATTATTATGTAAAAAGAGCAATTAATCATGTAAGAAGTAGCAAGATGGATTCATAAGATAAAATAAAAACTTAAAAGTAAATTTTAGCGAGATAAAAAAATGAGGCATGAATACACATTTTAAAAAAAGCAATGATTATATAGAATGCTAGGGTAACCCACCATGAGTTATTATATCTACCTTAATTAGTTTTTCTTTTTAAATTAACAACTACAGAAAGGAATTACATTGTATAGAAAAATTGTAGATTTTACCAGAAATTTAAATGTGCCCAATGTTTATCTTTATATAAATATTTAATTTTTAAAAAATCCTCACCCAAGGATATGTTTACTGACTTGAGAGAGAGAGAGAGAGAGAGAGAGAGAGAGAGAGAGATGTCCATGTGAATCGATGGGGTCAACCTTTTTGTGTGGGGGCTGGTGTCCCAGCCAGCTAAGCCACCTGGACAGGGCTATTTAAATGTCGAAAATTATAAATGCTGATTCATTATTTTTGTTTTCTCAGTTGCCACTGTTGTGGAAAAATTTATATATTTCTCTTGAATAATTCAATATCATCCTTTCCTAGTAAAGTTAGTCATCTCCATGCTACTGTTATAAACTAGAACAGTATTTCTGGTTCTAGAAATAATTTTCTTGGCTTCAGCTGAAACATAATATTTATAAAAACTTATGCTTTTCCCAAAATTTTTCCAATTTAACATTATTTACTAGTTCTTTTAGCATTTTAAATTTCACGTTATTACCTTTACTTTATGGTGGCATACATGTAACAGATTTTTAAAACTTACAATATGTTTCACTGAGTCTAAAATATTAGCATCACACATTCTCACTATTGCAGTGCTGGAAGATAATTGATAGAGACACATTATTAAAAGTATGTATTAGGCATTCGCCATGTATTAAGATTGACATCATGTTACTGCAGTACAAAAGCTTAAATGCTCAGTGCCATCTGGTACTTTATAATATAATTTCTGAAACCACTCCAAATCCCTCATTTTATGACCTGTGAATAAAAAATTTAATCTCATTTGATTGTTTTATAGTTTGTTTTGTATTTTATAACTCATACTTCTGAATGTTAAGATAAAAGGTTAAATGACTAGCATTCTACTCAGGCTTTTGGGTATTTGTTTTTGTTTCAGATTTAACCTCTGCAATTATTTGAATTATAGTTTTATTGAGATATAATATACATATCAAAAAATACATTTAAGGAGTACAATTCAGTAGTTTTTACTATATTCATTACTCTCTAGTTTAAGAACACTTTATTACCCTCAAAAGCAACCACTTAGAAATCATTATTCATTCCTCCTTGATTTCAATCCTTAGAAGTCATTATCTACTTTTTATTTCTATGGATTTGCCTATTCTGTTCATTTCATATAAAAGGAATCATACAATATATAGCCTTCATTGTCTAACTCATTAATTTACAATGATATTTTAATCATCCGTGTTATAGCATGTATCAGTACTTTAATCTTTTATAGACAAATAAGATTGTATGGATATACCATGTTTTTTATGCATTCATCAGTTACTTGATATTTAAGTTGTTTCCAAAGTTTGGCTGTTATGAATAATGCTGCTATAAACATTCACATACAAGTTTTTGTGTGGACCTAAGTTTTCAGTTGTCCTGGAATATACCTAGAAGTAAAATTGCTGTGTTGTATGGTATCTCTATGTTTAACATTTTGAAAAAATGACAGTGTTTTCTAATGGGTTGCACAATTTTAAAATCTCATTAGCCATGTATGAAGGTTCCTATTCTCCACATCCTAACCAACACCTGGTATTGTCTGTTTCCTTTCACCCATTTTGGTATGTGCATAATGATATTTAATTGTGGTTTTGGTTTGTATATTCCTGAGGACTATTAATGTTGAGCCTTTTTTCATTTATATAAATTTTCATTTGTTTATCTACTTTGGGGATATCTCTATTCAAATCTTTTGCCCATTTTAAAATTAGGTCATTTGTCCTTTTTATTATTGAGTTGTAAGAGTTCTTTGTATATTCTGAATACAGGTCCCTCATCAGATAGATGATTTACAACCATTTTCTTCTAACCTTTGGATGTTCTTTTATACTTTATTGATGATGCCTTTTGAAGACAAAAGTTTTTAATTTGATGAAGATGAATGTGTCTGTTTTGGCTTTTGATGCTTGTGCTTTTGGTGTCATATTTAAGAAATCATTACCGAATCCAAATTCATAAAAATTTACTCTTTCATGTTCCAAGAGTTTTATAGTTTTAGTCATTTCATTTAGGCCTTAGGCCCATTCTGAGTTAATTTTCTATATGGTGTGTGAGAGGAGTTCTACCTCATTCTTTTGATTGTGGAGATCCAGTCTTCCCAGCACTGTTTGTTGAAAAGACTATTGAAGTTGTTGATGTTTATGGCTAGCAGTTCTATTCACATTTTACTAATCTGTGAAATATACATATCAGTATGAATAAATATGCTGAAAGTATCTCTATCAGAATAAATAAATTTTATCTTTTTTTAGCAAAATAAAAAGAATCCAGGCTAAAAATATTATGTCTTCTTCTCACTTCACATGTACTTACCTGGACCAGTATAAAAATTATTTTCCATTATATCTCTGATTGTTGCCAACTTATTACCATTCGTGAACCATTCCATTTTGTCTGTTTCCCTTATCAACAGGACTATGGCTGAGATTTACCAATAAAAAGCATTTATGTGAGAAATGAAAAGAATGGCTCCTAGATCAACAGTGAGATATATGTGAGCTTCAGCAGAAGTGAAGTGTTGCAATAACCTCTGAGAATTCCCCTGCAAGTTATCTGCCTTGGGCTCACAGGTAGCTATAAACATACATAAATGGATCCTTACGTTTCCTGAAATTGCCTTAGTCTCGGAAAGCTAGCATTGAACCTGAGAGTTATGGTGGTTTTTCCCAATCGTTACTCTTCCAACACACCAAATGGTTTTCTTGTTTCTTTTTTTAAAGTAACTGCTTTTATTTTTTTTGCTCTGTAGGTATTTTTTTATTTTTTAACTTTACTTTTATTGTTTATGCTATTACAGATGTCCCCCTTTCCCCCAACTTTGCCCACCTCCACCCAGCCTCTGCCCCACCCTTCCCTCTGGTCATCGCCACACTGTTGTCTTTGACCAATCCCTTTAGTCTCTTTCATCCAGTTCCTCCTTCCTCTCTGACGGCTGTCAGTCTGTTCCACATATCCATGCCTCTGCTTTTATTTTGTTCATCAGTTTATTTTGTTAATTAGATTCCACATATAAGTGAGATCATGTGGTATTTGTCTTTCTGACTAGCTTATTTCACTTAGCATAATAATCTCCAGGTCTATCTGTGCTGTTGCAGAAAGTAAGACTTCCTTCTTTTTTTTTATGGCTGTGCAGTCAGTATTCTGTTGTGTAAGTGTAGCATAGCTTTTTGATCCATTCATCTACAATTCCTGATATTAAAGCTCTTCCTTTTTAGATTATTTAGAATAGTTTTGTTTTCTCTTTTAAAACCTAACTGATACATTTATGTTGGAGGATATGCCACATGCATATTTTCAAGTACTATGGAATCAAAATTGTATTCATACTTTTAAGGGATTTTCTTTTGAGACATTAATTATTACAAGTACCTTTCTCATGCCACCATCTCCCTTGCCTTGGTACTGCTGGGATACCTACAAAAGATGGAAAATCTTTCGCTTGTTGAGAATCACCATCTTATTGCCTATGGGATACTGGACTCTACTTTCTATCTTTTGCAAAACCACAGCCCACAAAATTTTCTTCCTGTTTTCACCAGATGTCTCTTCATGAACAATATGTGGGACCTGATTCTCTGATTTCTTGTGGGAGGGCTGAGTCCTTGTGGGAGTGCATGGGGAAAAGAGTTCAAATTCCTGTTTCTCAGCTTAGAAAAAGAGTTCCCAGACTGTTATTTTCTATTCATTTTGTTTTCACCCCATTGTCTATTTTTTTTTCTTTTATAATACATTCTGGTACTATAACCGAGGCACGTAGATAAATACATTGACAGAGCTGTCGGTATCTAAATGCATGTGTAAAGACTATGATTTTCTGAGAACCAGCTATGTGTCAGATACTGTATGATGCATATTGCATGATGATAAGAGCTAATATTTCTTAGTGCATACTGTGTTCACGGCATTATGTTAAGGAGTTTATAACTATTATCTTGTTAAATCATTAAACAAGTCTTTGTGATAGACACTGCTATTATTTCCATTTTACTGATAAAAAACAGACTCAGAAGAAGGTAAATAAAGTTCTCATAGTCACAGAGTTGGCTAGGTAGCAGAGCTAGGTGTCAAACCCAGTTCTGTGTGGCCCCGAAGCCCATGTTTTTTATACCAATCAATTCTGTGACCTATACTTGTGCATATATTAAAGGAGTTTGTAGTCCCCTTATGTATTATTCCAGTCCATCCTCTATTATCACAGGATGCTGCTTTTCAAAAAATATATAAGCAAATAACACAGTCACCTTGGTTCATAATTCTTCGATGGTTGTCTACACTATATAATCTACACTTTTTAGCATGGCTCAAAAGGCAGTCTGTGATTTGATCATTCGAACCTATTGAGTCTTAGTACCTCTGCTTGTTTTTTCCCTCTGCCTGGAATGCTTATATATCATTCTTTAATTCTTGCCTGCAAGCATCACCATGTATGAAAGCTATGTTGATTTGATTTCTTCAGGAAGACTTGTGTAGAACTTGGCCTCTACTCTAATTGCTTCTTGCATCTTTGTGTTAGCAGAGTCTGCCTCCATCATGGATGTGTTATGAAGATTAAGTAAGATTGTCCTTGTTAAAAACTTAGCAGAATGCCTAGCATACAGGAAATGCTCATTGAAGTGTTAACAATTATTTTTCACTTGTATTACTAAGCATTACCAAATATATAAACTTAGTATAGTATAATTTTATTTATTTTTATTATAGCTTTACATTTTTGCTTGTTTTATCTTTTATATTATAAGTTCTTTATATAGTGTTTGTGCTTATGACCAGATAAAATCCTGGAACTATTCTAGGCTGAACCTGTCTAGTCGGTAACTGAACAAGCCTGAAAGATTTTAGGCCCAGAAATAAAAAATATTTTTTATGATGGTGTACATGTTGGTTTGCATTTAAATAGTGTTATTGGTTACAAAGGACTGAAGTCAACCAACTGAGCATCTGGTAATGAGAGAGAAGACCCATAGTTTCAGCTGCTCAGCTACTTAAAAGTTGGTGGTTCTAGGTCTCCACTTGGGGATAGCTTGGTGGAACCACATAAGCTCCCTGCATGTGCTATGGGTCGCCACTGCTGATGAAGATGCCATCTGTTCACTGACAGGAGGAAGGTGATACACTGGGGACTCACAGACTGTTAAAATGTATTTCCAATTCCTATTCCTTCTTTTAGGGGAGCTCGTGCAGTGTGACCTCAACAATAATATGTCTCCTGTTCTTAAACTAAAAGTGAGGATATGACCTTGGCTGGGTGGCTTAGGTGGTTGAAGCATCAGCCCACATACCAAAAGGTTTTGGTTTCAGTTTCTGATCAGGGCACCTATCTAGGTCCTGGTTTCAGTGCCCAGTCAGGGCTCAAGCAGGAGGCAACCAATCGGTCTCAGTCGGTCTCCCTCTCTCTCTCTCTTTCCCTCTCTCTCTCTCTCTCTCCAATAAACATTCTTCAGGTGAGGATAAAAAAAAAAAGAACCCAAGACAGACATGGAGTCAAGTCTATGATGTGAGTAACATCCTCCGGTGTTAGTAATGTGCTATCTTTTTATTTTTATAACCACAAATTATTAGCAATATTTTTGTCCCTTACCAGACATTGGGTGAAAGATAAGAGGAAAGAAAGAAAAAGAAAAAGAGAGGCAGAGGGAGAGGGGGAGAAAGAGACAGGGGATGAAGTGGGGAAGAAAGGGAGAAGCAAGGAGAGAAAGAAGTAAAGGAAAAGAAAGCAAAAGGAAGGTAATGCTTTTCATTTTTACTGACTACATCATACCCATTTTTCATTTTCCTGCTGCCTATTATTGTTTCCCAGTATACAGTAGCTTTCTTCACACCTTTTTCATTGCCCTGCTGCAACCAGTTTCTATTGTAACCATTCTTTTATACTCAGAGCTATTACAGAAGACATAACTAAAACTTTCCTGGATGGACAAGAAGAAAATATATCCTATTAAAGTTAGCAATGACCACGTGACTGGCTTAGGTGCATTAAATGTGAGCAACCGTAATGAGTGTCTTTATCTCTTTTAGAGAGAACCATTTAGGGTGGAGAGCAAACACTCATGCCTCCTTCCCTGCTGATGCAAATGTGGAAGTATCATATCGAAAAAGCAACTTTAACCCTAAGCAAGCAGAACATCTTTCATTTTGGATCCTGTGTCACCATGTTAAACATGTTATTCACCATGTTCACATACAAGGGAGTAGTAAATGTGACTTTAAGTGCTTAAGATTTTGATGTTATTTAGTGTGGCAACTTAATCTTGTTATTCTAAATAATACATACACTTTCTCTGTACACATGGAAACAGGCATCACTCCCTTTAGTTTAATAAGAGAGCCATTATGTCAACTTGACCACAGAGAAAGGGAACTTACTAGACATACATTTTTTTTTTCCTTATAAGGTTGACCACTTGGGCTATATAGATCATTGGCTACACTGAGTTGCAGTCTGAACTGGTCTCTGTCTCAGTATCTTGGCAGAAATTGTTTATCAACCTCTACACTTGTGAATGGAAAGGAAGAGCTTCCACGTTGCATGTCCCATGTGAAGCAATTATGTTGAAATATCCCTGGCTTACAATGTATGACTAAGACAAACACGATAACCACTATTTCTACCTATTTGACTTTTATACTGATAATAGGTGGATTCTAATGACACTATTCTTTCCTACTCTAGCACCCTCCTTACAAATAAGTTCTTCATCCTCAAAATAATTTTTAATAGAATTTTGTTTGGTTCACTGTGTTCCAAATGGGACTCAGTTCCAGCCTAAGATCCGACACAGTCTGGAGTTCCTGTGTTTTCAGTTTCATGGTGCTAAAGATTAGCTGGGGTTACGCATAGGTTTTAAGAAATGTGGGAGGCTTGATTATTCTCATTTCCTTTTCCTTGTTCCAGGGAATAAAGGGCGATAGGGGCAAAACTGGTTCATTATTTCCCAGGGATGTGTCTATAGTTCTAAGCTAAATTAAATAGGTGAGCCTGACAATAATAATTACTTTCCTGAAGAGGAGACCTTTAAAAACTTTAGTATCATTCATTTACATATTTATTGAACAAATATGCACTTCATGATGATAGTAGTTCCGGCGGTTTTATACATGTTGGTGACAGCAGATAATAAACAGAAAACTAAATGAACAAGAAAATGTCAGAGAGTAGTAAGAAAAAATAAAATTAAACAGGGCGATGGGCTACGCAGTGCCTGAGGAAGGGGGTCACTTTAGATTAGGTGGTATGGGGATACTCCTTATCTTATTCATGTGAGCCTGATGTGCTCTTCCAGGCGAGCTCCCAGTGCCCTAAGTGCGGTGCAAAACAAAAACAATAGTAGCAGAAAACAAGAAATTGTCTTAAAAGATATCAGTGAATTTGGGGAGAAAGAGGACGAAATTGGCTTCAAAGAACTTGATCAACTCCCCCTTCTTTGCCACTCATGCCATGCCCTCTTCCAGTGTTCAGGCCTGGTCCAAATCCAGCCAAAATATGTCTAGCAGAGAAAAGCGAATTTACGATTGTCTCGAATCGCTCCGCCCTCTGACCTTCCGTATCCGGCACTGAGTGAGGCTCCAGGCATGGAGATGTGGAGCTAATCCATTTCAGGCCTGAAAGTATCATCACTGTTATATTCACTAAACAGCTTTATTTTTATCCAAGTGCCTTTATTGACAGATATGAAAAGGAGAATTATTCTTATCAACAACGAATTTTATAAACAGAGTCAATGAGAAGAAGGTCAAGTGCCTCGCAGTACCAAAGACATTTTGTTCTATTGAAATAGTCATTTAGAGGAACTAATACCGCGTGATTTAAGTGATCAACACGACTTAATGCACAGTGGATTTGAGCCTCTAGCTGCCATCATGAAGAGTCATTACTGAGTGTCAGCGCACAAAAAGCTAACAATTCTCCATCTGAGCTTTTCACACATGTTAATGAAGAAGCCCTCACTCCATAAGCTTGACAATGACTTAGCTGCCACCTACAATCTGAAAGTGGAGGAAGAAAAGGTAAACAAGTTTTATTTAGTGACTCTGATGGCTGCTCAGACAATGTGCTGGCTGCTCAGGCAATATGTTAGCTCCTGTACACGCGTTTCCTCATTGCAGGTGCCCTTCATTTCCAACTGGAATGCTTCACCAGGGCACAACCTCTGCCTTTGATACACACTCTTCAGGTATGTCCAAGCCATTCTACAGCATTTACCAAGGTATAGACACTGAGGTCCGGTGGCTGTAGGCAGAGTTTATCAGTACAAGAGAGCAGTGTGCATATCCTCATAAAAGAAGTAGATGCAAGCTGTGCATGTTTACTTAGTCCCCTTCTAGAAACTATATTCAGGAGATGCATAAACCTATGCTATAACTGTATTTGAATTACGTACACATAATATCTTTCATTTAAAAAAAAAGAGAAAAGAAAAAACAAAGGTAAATAAAGGATTCTAACTTCTTGCTTCTGATTTTTTTTTTTTAGGTTTTATTTTTATTTTATTTTTTTGTGATAAGATCAGCAAAGAAATGATGTCAATACTGGAAGGAGATGAAGGAAAGAGACAAATAGTGGAACATAGGTGAGTGCCTCTGTGGAGTACGTCCTTTGGCTAGAACATAAATGATACCGTCCCCCAAGGGCTGATGTACAAGAGCAGGCTGTCTATTAAGGTAAGGGTTAGGGACTCTTATTGTCTGAGCTTTGTGGCTCTTTTTGTAACTAAAGTATATTGGACTCTCTCCCCGTATTTTCATTTGAACAAAGATTATAAAAGCAATCTGAGTCACATATTAACCATTTTACATCATTGTGAAATCTCTCAATATGACACATTTGAAAATGAATGATTACCTGAGGTATATTTAGAATAGTAAAGCCCATTCAGGGAAACCTGAATTGCATTTTTGACATTTATCCATAAGTTACCCAAGTATTTGTGCATAAGTACAAATTGTTGAATTTTCTTCGTATATTAATTATTGACCAAAATCTTATTAATATTTAGATACACATCATCCAGGTATCATTTTGTTATGCGGAACATAACCTCAGAAATAAAATACAAGCCTCAAGGGTATTTGAAAAACTAGTAGATTTTACAATTACCAGATAAAGTCGAAGGTAAAAAAAACAACAAAAACATTGCTTTAAAAACACCTGGGACACCATAATTAAAAAAAAATAAATTGTAAAATAAGCATGGTTTTATTTTGCAGGGCTTTGAAGCTCTAAATCAATTTATGCCTGCCTCTATTCATTAACCTATTGCTCCCTCACTTCCCTATTTCCAAGGAGGTAATAATAATAACCCCTCTGTATCTCATAGGGGCTATTATGAAGATAAATGGGATAGTGTCTGTGAGCATGCTTTGGGCTACTTGTAAGATATATATAGAGGGACTTGAAAGAATATATATATATATATATATATATATATATATATATGGGGCTAACATTAATTATCTTTAAGAACTGTATAATGAATATTTAATTATATTTTTATACTTTAATTCAAATGAAATTTCATAGATATAGTCCACATGTTTTCAATACAGGAATCAGTGATTTACCACATCTCCCGATTCAGGTGATTTAGAGTAAGTGTGCTATTGATTTTTTTGCTCTTGACTTTATTATGTGTGATCACTCTGCTAACTCCTCATGGGCCAGCACTCACTGGCATATTTTCGGTCTGTCGATACTAAAATCAGAAACACATCAACAAAGAAAAAGAAGCACATCTACACCTTCCTACTCTGTGTTACAACTATAAACAGTTAACAGCTATCTGGAGTTAACAAATTATGTTCTTCGCATTGATTTCTGAAAGCCATTGTGTTATCTTCAATCTTAATTGTGCTATTTTCAATTTAGTATTTTAGAGAGGCGTAATGATGCAAGTTATTAGAAACAACAGATAATCCATTGATCTCTCCAGAAGAAAAAGCTCTGTTGTGTGCAGTGGGGACAGTCATGGTGATTGAAAAATGTGGTTGTAACTCGGTTGGATTTATTCTTTCTATGGCTTTAGTTTATCATTGGAGGGGAGCCCCAGCTGGGCTCTCCAGCCCCCCAGTTAAATTGTGGCTATTCATGGTGGTTTCAAGGTCATCAACAGTCAGAAAATGAGTGTAGATTAATATTGGGAATTGAATTTAATTCTCTTTACAGAAATAGCCCTGGGAATGGATGCTATGCCTGCTTGTCTAACAGACCTTTCTCCTGTGGCCCCAAGGCACCTTGCCTACAGAAATATTTTCACACGGACAAATAAATAAGCCAGACAATTATACATACACTTTAGAAAAACAAAAGCATGAATTGTGCACTTTTATCCCCAGAAACCGGAATGGTGTCTGGAATGGAACAAATGTACTATAAATTATACTTAACATGAATAAATGAATAACTTGAAAAAATATGCATTAACAATTTTAGATC